>JAMKCH010070901.1:0-16160 GCA_023653785.1 Ophioderma brevispina
GCACATGGCATCATAGGTGTAGGGTAATCTTAGAGTGTTAATCATGAGTGATTTCTGAAAAATCTGCTGTATTCTAAGGGAAATTGTTAATAGTGATAGGGATCTCTTCCTGAAATATTGTCCGAGTATGTTTCTTTGACTCATACATATAATACGGTTATGAAAACAGTGATTACTTGCAATATGATGATCATGAGTTTTTTAGTCATTTTTATATTTCCTTGTTAACATAAATTTATTAGTCTGGAACTCATTTCATCCATTTTGGTGGTTTCTCTCTCTTTCTTAGCTTTAAACTTTTTTTCATGCTGCTTTTTGTGTCATCTGCAAGAATTGCAGAAGGCACATAGGGATTACTCTGGTCGTATGTCTGTGTGTCTGTGTGTGCGTGTCTGTGGTCAAAATGTTAACCCTTAATAAATTGCATGCCGTATGAGTTCCATAAGGGCTACGATGATGTAACTTGGTGGAAAGGACGGGGCGGGTTGGGGTGACATGTTAGTGACCTCATGTGACCTTGGTGACTTCATGTGACCTTTGGCCCCATTCACAAACCGTGACGGCAGACAACACTCGCGGTCCGGGGACCGCGATGTATTTTTTGTTTCTGTGTGCATTTCTCACCAACAAAGTGCATTTAGCCTCCATGAGTCAATGATGTCATTGCATTCAAGCAGCTATTTTATGCACACTAGTAAATGCTGGCTTTAAACATGCTTGTGTACAGACCAATGCATGGATTTAAAGGTGCATTTCATGATCCTAGCACCTTTATTTTTGTTTTATTGTTCACTAGATATCATTGAGAAAAGGTTATTTCCAAAATTTCAGTTGATTCTGATGGTGCATTTTGATGTTATGAACAAATATTTTTATATCAGTGCCCCATAGGCTACTACTAATTTCTGTCCGATTAAAGGGGCATTTTGTTATCCCCCCCTCCAGACTTACCTAAAAAAAGTTGAAAATTTCTGAACCGTCAACCTTGGTAATCCATGTGTACGTAAGCTTACGTGTAAATTTGGTCGTATATGCAAGAAATTCACAATTTTGTATTTTTCTGTCCATAAACGGACAGATATTACACAACAGTGTTCTATGGGATCGTGGGAAACTAGCAATTTGCTCATAACACAAAACGCAAGATCGGAAACAACTAAAATTTTGTAAATAAGTTTTTCTCAAGGATATCTAGTGAAAATAAAACAGAATGTGCTGGAATCACAAAATGTGCCTTTAATTGAATAGTCGGTATTATTTTGGTAATATAATTTCCAGGTGAGCCACTGGGTCACCAAATTGCAGTTTTATGACTCTACCAATATTTCTAAATAATAATAAACTATTAATAATCTCTTGATTGCTACAGATTTTGAACGGTTTCTACACCTGGGATCCCATATCACCTGTACCAATTCTGCACGACATTACCACACAGATTCCAGCATGTAAGTTTGGGTGTTTCCATAAGGTGACACCCTTTTCTGACATACTTTTCTGACATACTTTTCTGACACACTTTTCTGACACCCTATAAATTCGGAAACTTAACAGAATTTAACAGAATAAACCACACGGTTTATGTGGTTTATTCCGTTAAGGTTTCCAAATTCATAGGGTGTCAGAAAAGTATGTCAGAAAAGGGTGTCACCTTATGGAAACACCCTGTCTCTTCAAAAAAAAGTCTCTTCAAAGAAATACCTATAAGCTACTGTAACAAGTTCTTTATTGGAAATTATTATATAGGCTTAACAATAGATTTACATAATACTACATATATATAGGATTTAACAGATTTGCTGTCAGAAATCCAATCACAAAATCACTTAGTGTTAAAGAAGTTGACAAAGACAGTTATGTCGAAATGTTCTACTTACGTGACTAATGTCATGTTGACTACTTTTTCAGCACTTTTTTTTTTATTTGATTGGATTTATTTGGACAATGTCCAGAATAGCTCTCTGGAAGAAGCTTATTTCCATTGGGTCCATTTAACTGGGAAGGAATTGGGACAGCCAGGAGTAATCACCCTACTCTTTTTGAAACTGAATGTGATATACATGCACAAGTGTGGCTCTCTGTACATGGGACCGACAGCTTAATGTCCCCTCCGAAGGATGGGGTATTATCACAGTTCAGTTGCCCAAGTTAGTTTAGTTAGTTAGTTAGACCAAAGTTTTAAATCCGGTTTTGTCCCCGCTAACGGGGGTGGCCGGATTCACCTCACACTCAGCAATACTGCTGTGTGAGGATTTATTGGAGCAAAAGATAATTGACCGGATGCCCTTCCTGACGCCAATCCACAGTTTTCAGCGGTGGGCCTAGCCTTGGGCAACCAGCCCACCCCCAAAATTTTGGTAAGGCAGCATTTTCTAGGATTGGCCAACCATTAGTTCTCCAGAGCTGATGCCCTTATAGGTAGATCTTCTTTTTCATTCTAACCCGATGGTAAACCAGCTACCCTCATCAAGATTTCCTTAGAAACCCCGATGGGGTGACGGTTTAGGAGGCGCCCACCAACTCTACGCCCTGGGACATGTTTACTTGGTTACCAGGATAACCATAGCAGGCCCGCATATGACACCTGACCTGACCTGAAGTCACAGAAAAATGAGGAGAAGCATTCTAATTTTAATCATAACCTGCTATAGCGCGATCCAATCCAATGGTATTTTTCCTAAAATACGCGCGCGAAGTCGCGGGTCATTGTGAGAGCGCAATGACTTCTCACAATGAATCCTGCGTGTGACGTAGCATTAAGAAATTTGATGGGGCCCCGAAGATGGATAGACATGAGCGAAAACATTGATTTCCACATTCAAAAATAACAAGCGCTTTGAAGCCAATAACAAACACATAGTAAAATGCGACCTTCAGCTGCAGCTCCCTCTTGCGACCACCTTATACATGATACATCAAACAAACTAAATAAAAATTAATATGCAAGGTCAAAAAAAATCTAACAATTCATCCCCACGTAAGTCCTGAACTGATGCTTGAAACTTCTTCACCATGTCCCTGCCACATGCCTGTATATCATGGACAACTATCCGCGATGCAGACCGATTTAAACATTCAGTTCATTTTTCGAACTAAAAAAAAATGGCCGGAGCAAAATGGATTAAGACCGACACATTTACTAGCCCATTCGTGTCATTTTTAAGCGTCGAGGAATTAAATCGAGAGCTCCGGAGGTTTCTGATCAACAACGAACAAAAAAGTCATGCCGTGATTGATACATACCGTATCATCATGATCATGGTATGTAATCACGTGCACGCGGTCATGTCTCATGACATCATGTGAAGCAGCGGGTCTGGTATAGCCGTGGACAGTCCAGGGCAATGGGTCTTTTCCAAGAGTAAAACCGACGACATGGGTAATTTTCCAACCAACAAGAACATTACAAAATGTTATATCAGCCTTTGAAACAAGAAATGTGCCGTCCATTTTTTGTGATCGTATTGTCCGTGCACAACGCAACTTGCAAGAAATCATGGCCGGTTATTCACAAACAAGTAGTCCTGGACTAACTCTTAGTCCAGGACTAAGTCCTACAAGGAATGACTTTTTTATCCCCATACTTAGTCTAGACTTAAGTTAGTCCTTACTTGTGGGACTTAGTTCTGCTGAGATAAGAGTTAGTCCAGGACTAATTCTTGGAAAATACGGCCATGAAGGTAAATGTAATATGCAAATCAAGTCACGGACGTGCATGTTTGGGATTTCCCCATACTTCCCCCTGGCTGGGGGGGGGGGGGTGTCCGGGAAGGTGGAGGTGGTAGCAAAATTAAAAATAGGGAAATGATTACCAATACAAAGACAAATAAAATAAACTAACCAAATAAAGGAAATAAACAAAACAAATAAACCAATGAATAAAATAAACAGAAAAGTAAACAAAGAATAAAATGAATCAAACAATAATAAACAAAACAAATACACAAGTAAACAACATTGAATGACCAAATATTTGAAAACAAAAAAATAAATTACAAATAACGAAATGCAAATTCACAAAATGGGAAAAAATGAAGAAATAAACAATATCAAAAAAATTTAAATACATAAAGTGGGATAAATGAACAATAATAAATACCAAAAAGAAATAAAAAGTGTAAATGGATAATAATTTGCATGAATAAACAAATTAACAAATAGGATTATGTCGATAATCAAAGTTTATAAAGATTAATCCAGAATTAAGAACCGATTAAATCTCAGCAAGTGGCCCTGCTGGGAATAGAACCAGAGACCTGTAGACACAAAGGGCATCCCATACATTGGGTCATGCGATCCCCAATAATCAGCTTATTTGGACACTTGACCCTTGCTCATAATCACATATATTGAATATTTTTGTTCATATGCAAAGGGACTTTTTTTTTTTTACTCTCCCCGTATTTCCTGTGTTTACAGCTAAGCTGAAAATGTAGTTGGTAAAGTAGGAAGTGGGCAAGTTCATCTAGATAGTCTGCATTTCTGGGAGAAATGACAAGAAAGAGGGATGATTATCGGAATACGTGAGTACAAAGTGATAAAAGTAGACCACCTAGAGATCAAAATGAGTGTTTACATTAGAAGTCGTCATTTAAGTGCAAATAGCTGCCCTTTGTCAGAAATTCCCATCAACCATACTATTATGCCAACTCTTTGGTCAGTGGCTCTTGAAATGGTTCTTCAGGTGACCATGTCACCTGAAGAACCATTGAAAGAGCCATTGACTCAAGGAAAGATGTGAGAGTTATCCTTATACATGACAGCACACCACGAAAACACTTCTTCGTATACAATTACAAATGAAGAGCGCCGCTCATTACTCTCATTACTGAATGGTGACGTCATATCTGTGATACAGCTTGGGGAGATTTTGGAAATTCTGTAATGTGTGTTCATGACGTTCGAGAGACTTTTTAGACCTCAGGTGGTCAAAATTATATGCGCAATGATAATGGGAAAATCCGGTATGGTCTCGGCTATCGGAAACTGAAAACAGAATTTAAATAAGACTTTCCGTTGGTGAATGTTGGTGTTGTTTTTATGTTAGTAACATTGCACCATGAGTCAATCCTGGAAATTGAGGGTCGAAAAAGTACTCCTAAATAATCGTAGATTATGGGCGATATAATGTGACTAGTGAGATGTACTATCTGTGCCGGTATTACTTAGATCATTCCTGAACCCACAGTGTCATCATTGCAAGGTGACATTTACTTTTAATAAGGTGACAATGCAAATATGCATGGCTATTTTCCGGCAGTGGAACCACGTTTGAACTGGGAAATGCAATTTTTGATTGATTGCTGTCTTAATTATATACGAGGAACCGTGTGTGTGGCGTGGTCAAGCATGGTTTGCATGCATTCGGTTGTGTGTATATTGCAAAGCGGTGCATTTGAACTTAGGTCAGTCAGGAATTTACTACACATGCACGAATTGCCATCGGTGTCTAGCGTCGGTGACTTGTCACTAGAATCTTCTATACAGGCTTCAATAGAGAGGTTTGTTTGTGCACACAGATGCATCACATGGCAGCTATTGCACTTACGATCTTATTGCATTCACATGACTAAGTGCTCTATTATCCCTGTAGACACCAATATTGATTTGCTCAAAGTTTTATCCCCCAAATAATTCCTATGCATGATTTCATGTGAGTGAAACAAAATATTCTAAGCTGTCAATATATTTTAATGCCATTTACACAAAACAGCTGTATAGACACAAACATATTTCTTACCTTTAAAGGGATACAATGGCATGAAAAAAAATATTCAGACATGAAATGGACCTTTGCCCTAATAAACTCTAACCCTAAAACCAGACCCTGCATGCTACAATCAATGCATTGACTGCTTGTTTTGAATCTCTTCAGTTATTCTCATATCAGCTCTAATAAGCCTTATCCAAATCTAAATAAACCCAAGCCTAATCCTGTTAAATCCTAAACCTTACCCTAATAGACGCTTAGCCTAATGCAAGTAAATCCGAAGCTTTACTGTAATAAACTCTTAAGCCCAACTCTAGTAAACTCTAAATCTAATACCAATAAATCCTAACCTAACCCATATAAACCTTAGGCCTAATTCTAATGATTCCTAAATCTAAACCTCATAAACCCCTTAGCCTAACTCTAAATAACTACCCCTAATAATCTCAGTCCTAACCCTGATAAACTTAAACCTAATTCATTAAATCCTAACCCACACTAATAAAATCTAGCCTGACCCTCAATAACATTAAACCAACCCCAATAGACTAAGGACAATAGCCTAACCACCTAAGCAAACCCCAGGCTTGCTTAACAACCCTATGCCTTATCCGAATCTAACCCTGATTAGCCCCCTAAGCTCCTGATCATATAAACCCAGAGTTTATATCCGAATAACTTCTGATGCCTAACCCTATTAAACCCTAAGCCTAACCCTAATAAGCCACCTAACCCTAATATGCAGTTAAGCCTAACCTAATAATTTTAAGCCTAACCTTAATGAACACTAATCCTAACCACCTTAATAAATCTACTAACAATAATCAAACTTTATAGCCTAACCTTTGCAAATACTAATCCTTAAATTCACGAAAAATGAATTTAAACAAAACAAGGTGCTACAAGTAAAACCTGTGGCATTAAAATATGTTTTGCGAGTATTTGTGTGTTATCTTTCATGTGGAACTAGAGTCCGACTTTCTCCTCTCACAGTCAAACTTTTTTCATGTTAATTTTCCATGTTTAGCAATCTAAAGCCACCAATAGCATACTGTCCAGCAGAAGGCGTGGTTTTGCTGAAATCGCTTCCCTTAGAGAGAATGGTCCTTTTAAGACCAAAGACAGGATGGAGGAAGGTAAGAAAAGAACCACCATTGAATAAAATCTCTGGTTACTTTAAGGTCGTGTTACAATCATCAAAGGTAAAGCTAGGATTAAATCGATCACTGTGATGCCATGTCAATGCAAGCTGTCGTATGTAAGGTAAAAGGTTCCCATCCAAGTGGATAGTACCCTCTGATAGAGAAATAGCACCTGTTATGGGATCTTTTCCCCCACACTGTGAAATATTTATAAATAAGTAAGCTGCTGCAGAATACTCCTCTTCATGTGATCCCGTATCCACCAATCAAATTGCCGGATAGTTTTTAACATGTTGCTATAAATGTAACAAATATTTAATGATAATGAGAATAAGAGATCATGAGGGCCAATAGTACCACTAAGGCCTATGCCCGATCCAATTCACTGAGGGGATCAATAAATTCTACAGATTCCATATAAGATTATTAAATATTTGCCGTTCTATCCTTCATTAATATAGTTTCTTTGTTCACAGGTTGGCTAAAAGTGAAGCTGGGACCTACAACGTAACAAACACACATTAACAAACAAATTAGGCCTACCTACAATCTTAGCCAAAATCTTTTGGAACACGACTGCTCTTTTGTCCCCGATTATTTGCGGCATTTCTCTTAAAAAGATATATAGAAATCATGTCAACTATTGGGTTGGGAGGCTTGGAGCATTGTCTCTATCTGCACCCCCCTCCCTATCCCCCCCCAATCAATGTGGGTTCTTGTAGGTGGCAAGAACATCACATTTGCCAGGGATTCAACATTTGGATCTAGGGGCGAGGGGGGAATTTTGAAGTAGGCCTATACAAGTGTTCCAACACTTTTGGCTAAGATTTGTGATGCGTACTATTAGAAAGATGATTTCAATGCTTAACTTCATTGCCTGTCATTTCAATAGATAAATGATATTTAAACGAACTTGTACACAATATAGGTACAAAAAAGATTGTGTCATCCTTAGTATCAAATTACACTTCTCCCTGCCTTACTTTAGGGAATGGTCACTTTTACTCAGCATAGGCCATACTTTCAGTGCGTTTTTAAGCTACTTCATGGGTTTAACAGCAATTGTAGCAATATGCATTGTGCTTTCCCCCGCGGCAACAAAGTGTCTTATTTTGTGTTTACAACTTAATATTTATTTCATAAGTGTAAAGATTACAATAACAAAAAAATTTTAGAAGATACGCTAACTTGAAAAAAAGGATTTAAAATATTGAATACGTCTTCATATAGGGTTACACAACCGCTTTATTTGATACATAGGTTAAATTTAAATTTCAATGAAATAACCGAATTCGAAAGGTAAGGACTTGATTTCGAACCGTGAGGGGGGGGGGGGAGGGGGAAGGGGGGGGCGAACCTAACCGCTTGCAAGGCGAGATCTTGCCTCTAAGCCAAATCGCTCCTTACATACTGATCATGTCGTTTCAAACCTAAATAAGTTTAAATCAATGAATCGACCGAACGTTAAAACCAAATCCTACACACGTAAATCATGCATGATGCCACGATCCACCATATTACAATAGAGACTGAGAGGAGTCATGATCTTTTCATATTGTTTGCCGTGGTGTAGCGGTTGATTTTGTAATAAAGAAAATTTTCAAGATAATTTTATTCTTGAAAATAGAATTTTTACCGTGGATTAACCATCGATGCGTTGACAAGGTTAAATTAACAATTCGGTTTGATAAAGATCATTCACGTATAACCATCGGGGTTTGTTTTACATCTGTTGTCAGTAAAACTTGTAAGCCAATACCCAATTTATCTTGGCGGTTTTTTTGTAATGCCTTTAATCCTCACATCATCAATCAATCGGTCATCCGTCGTCATCATCATCAATCATCATTATCAATCATCATCATCATCTCAACATATGGTAAAGAGCGCATTGGCGTAGAGGCAAGATCTCGCCTTATAAGCGGAAGTTCGCGGTTCGAAAGCAAGTCCTCATTTGGAATCGGTTATTTTCATTTAAATGTAAAGCGTCCCTATGTCTCACAGTAGCAGCAATAACCCCTATAAGAAACGTATTGAACATGTTAAAAATTGTCATTTTTTTTTCTAGTTAACGTGTCTACAAATGTATTTATTCTAACTATTTACACTTATTGAAATGAAATCTTGCGTTGTTACCACAAAAATAAACACTTTGTACCGGGAAAGCACCCTGTCATCATCCTCGTGCGTCGCGTCATCATCATCATCATCAGACATCATCATCATCACATCATCATCATCATCATCTCAATCAACATCATCTCTCCGCATGAATTCCACTACTGTTTAATTCAATGCCATATTCAGTCTACAAATGCGAATGTGCGCATGAAACTCTTGGAGTTTTGTCTTGCTTATATTGAGTAATCACGTGTAATATAATTGCTACCTGTGACATCGTGGAAGTTTTTGATTATGCTTTACTATTTATATTTTCAATTTAGTATTAACAGACCCATTAAATTCAAGATGCCTTTTCCCTGTCTATAAGGACGATTTTGAGCCCAACTTGCTACGAGTACATTTTTTATTGACCACAGGGCTGGGAAAAAGGCCCTAAATTGACTGCTGATTTCATTTTCCAAGCAATGACGTAAGCCCGTAATGTGTTAATTTAATGTGCACCTGAAATTTCGTTGTAATGGCTTTCATAATTAAAAGATGTTATGAGGACAAATGTAAAATTAGATATTTTTTTACTTTTCATCAATTCGCATACCATCTTAGCCAAAATGTGTTGGAACACGACTGCTCTTTTGCCCCTATTATTTGCCGCATTTCTCTTAAAAAGATTATAGGAAATCATGTCACTTGGGTTGGGAGGCTTGGGAGCATTCTCTATCCATGCCCCCCCCCCCTAATCCCACCAATCAATGTTGGGTTCTTGCAGGGTGGCAAGAACAACATTTCTGGATTCAACTTGTCCCCTGGGGAGAGGGGAGAATTTGAAGTAGGCGCCTATAAAAGTGTTTCCAACACTTTTTGCTACGATTTGTAGCCCTTAAGCCAGGCGATGCAAAGAGCTTCTGAATGCCTGACCAGGAAATCACTCCATTAGATATCAATGCTTTTCTGGAAATTAAATGATGCTACAGTCAGTACCGAATTGAATGATAGATTTTTTCCTTTGTATGAGCTCATCCCTTCTTTTTTCTGTGCACCGGCATAAAACTTTGACAACATTAAAGGGGGATGACCCGAATAAATATATAAAGTTTTCGTATTAATAGAATGGCCTTGACCCAAAAACCCTATCTGTAATGTTTCATGCTAAAAATGTGATTTTTTAAGCTCCATAGACTACTATGTAAAATTAATATTGGTAGACCAAAATGGAGCACACTTTCGCTCATAACTTCCAAACCAAACATCCTCTAGCCCTAAGATGAGCCCTAAGGGTAAATGAGAAAAATAGTAGCTTTCTTCAGATACCAAAATTTTGACCACTTCCGGTAAAATCTGGAGTCCCTGGGAATGAGGCTATTAGCGATCGAACCATGGACCTTTAACAAGTTAACAAATTAATATTACTCAGCGTTGTCCATGGCATTGCTGTCCCCGTCATTTAACTCCTCGAACACTGACAGACCATAATTCATGAATTGTTTCTTTGTATTCTCACTATCCACACTATCGATGAAATGTGTTAGTTGATCTTCATTTACGAGACAAAATCCACAGCACTGAGTTGCAGGAGGATTTTCACTGATGTTATTTGCAGTGATGTTGTTACAGTGTCCAAGGGCTCAATCACAGCATCAAAGTTCAATTTAAAATGTGATTTTTTAAGCTCCAACCCAACCTTTTTGACCCAAAAAGGTTTCCCAACCTTTTTGACCGGAGACCCCATTTCTTGATTCTTAGCTTGCGGTGACCCTGAAGTGCGCATGAAGCATGCAAAAATACCACTAATTTCATAAAAAAATTTAATCAAATATAAATTCAATTTATTAATCATACACTTCAAAATCAGTTTGGCTTGCTTGACATTGTTAAAATTATCATTTTCATTTCAAATAACCTCCCGACCCCTTCTTAAGGGTCCACGACCCCAAAAGGGGTCGCGACTCCCATGTTGGGAAACCCTGATTTAGAGCAATAAGTAATATGCATGTAAGTTGAGAAATGCAAGTAAGAGTCTATGCGTTGTCCATCCATATCAATAGTCGAAGGGCTATTGATCACACCGAAAGAACTGATAAAAGAACTGGTAACACCCTGATTGAGACAGAAGGGAAAAGGCGACTATTTTCCCTCTGATGTCAAAGGTAATAGGCACCTACGATTTCCCTCCAATCTGTCTTTTGCTCTCTTTCTCACAAATTGTACAACTATTTGTGGTCATGGATGTACTTTTAACCAATCAATGAACATGAATGTCTTCATGAGGGATATAATTATACATATTTTTCTTTTCTTTTTTCATGTGTAGATACAAGAAAGTAATTGATGCCTGTGCTTTGCAGCCTGACATAGACATTCTTCCAGACAGAGATCAATCAATGATTGGAGAAAGGGGAATCAATCTTAGTGGTGGGCAGAAACAAAGAGTTAGCATAGCAAGAGCCATCTACAGTAACTGTGAAATAGTTATCATGGTTAGTACCAAACAAGCAATGGTAGAGTGTTTCAGAAAAAAATGTTAACTTCTTTTGGATGATATTTTTTCAATATGATGATAATAATAATAATAAAACATACATTTATAATGCGCCTTTTCCGACGGTTACAAAGTGCAGAGATTATGACAATGAAAAGTAAACAAAACAGAAAAATACTATTGCTGTCGTCGATACACTAAATGTTGACATTCATGTCGACATAAGCCGTATTGTGACACGTCGCCAGATTTTCTCCCGAAGTGACACAGGCGTCACACGAAAACGGGTCAAAATGACGAAGTCTCGCAATTTTCAACTAACAATCTACTTTTCTTACCCATTTTGATTACTATTGTAATTAGGATTCCTTGTTCCAGTACCAGAGAACGAAAACAAGTATTTATTACATAAATAAATGCACCGCAGCCTTGCAAATAAGTGTTTCAACTTCACCGTCAATCACTGTCCTCAACACGCTTGAGTTGACATTGACATGACCATGTACCAATGCATTTAGAAATGCACGTACACGTGCCCATGATAGCTCCGTGCGTATTGTTATCGGGTATTTCCCCAAATGACATCATCGTAATTCACCATGTGCTTCGGTACCCCAGGTTTATGAAATGCCATATCCCCATAGAGAGTGAGAGATACATGGTGAGGAAGAATACCGAATTTATACCAGAATTACCTAACAAAAAATTTATTTTACCATGCATTCACCCAATATACTTTCAGTTATCGCGCCCATATTCTGGCTAAACATTTTGGTTTCAAGCAAAATTACAACCCGAAAGTAGGACTCCCTGAAAATGGTGGCGTGCCGGACGATATGGACAGCAATTGGGGAGATATACTCAAAATACTATTGAATGGTCCACACATACATGGTAGTTTTCTAGAATTTAGGATAAATTTTTTAAGTGATGGTACTTTCCTGTTACTAAATCGTCAGTTTATTGTTAGACTCCATATGATTGGGAAGACTCTTGAACATTCACAGGCAGTGTTTGGGCGTGTGATGTTAGCTTCATGGTGCAGCACAAGTCTATGTATGGGCATTTGAATGTTTTGGGGTTTGATTGATGCATATTCCGCCCGTCGATTTTAACTCAAAGTTCTGTCGACATTTATGTCGCCGTTGGGAATTTTTTTAAGTGATATTTCGACAGAACATAATGGACGACGAAGCCTAAAAAATACAGCAAAGATATCAACCTAAGGATACCCCAAAAAATGGGACATGAGAAAGACTTGAATGAATTGATATTAGCAGCATTCTGAATTTGACATTGTCAACAAATTCAAGAATGGAGCTCCACTGAAAATGCTCTTCCCCAGCACCTTTTCTGGTACGAGGCACCAAGAGGTTAACACTGCCATTAAGAGTAAGTTCTCACAGAGCTTCGAGAGAGAGAGTTTTCACAACAAGGCAGGATTGCAATGTATTGGGGAGAGAGAGCCCCTCAGCGACTTGTAGACATACAATAATGTCTTACAAATGATCCTTTCCCTTTCCCGGTAGCCATGCAATTTTTTCAAGATAGAGTCGCAGGTTTCAAAATTTGGACTTGCAACATATTAGCCGTGCACATTGTTTTCCACTTTCTGCAAGTGACTGAGATCTCTCTTGGATATACCATTTAAATAACACATTGCAGTAATCAAGTTTTTATAGTACAAGCGCTCTAACTCAAAAGAGGGTGGGAGCTTCTCTATAGCTCAGCTGGTAGGGCATCGGCATAGAGTACAAAGGTACCAGTTTCAAATCCTGGATGGTCAGTTAATTTTGGAATGGCTGTGAATTTATGCTATATGGAGAATTGTTTTAAAGGGGGATGGCCCGATTTAAGGATATGAAATTTTCGTCTTGATTGGCCTTCACTCCAAAACCCCATCTGTGAAGTTTCGCACCGATTTTTCAATCCGTTTTGATGCGAGAGCTAAAAACGTGATTTTGTAACCCCCATAGAGTATAGACCCTCTCAGGGTCTGTGGTATAAACGACTGGTAATGAAGACTATAATCTCTCTGAGTCAACCAAATCCACAGACCCTTGGAATCTGTTAGGATTAGTCTACAAGTTCCCGAAAGTTTCGGGAAGTTCTCGTTTACCAATCTTAGCACACGCAATAAATGCTTATCATGCTTATGGTAATCCCGATCAATCATTAGCTTTTTATCTGTGTAAGCGATATTACACCCGACCAATCAATGCAGCCGCCGCCCATGGCACTAAGGCTGGGCAATGAACACCCCCGACAGACCTCCCTGGGAGATTCTCATGATTATGTCTGACCGCAAACCCTCATTGTGTTATCAAGCGCGGGCATTGCATTCTTTCATGTAATGTCCGGAGTCGAGTAAAACGCTAATTAAATTGTAAAATCGCCGTCTCAGTTTTTATTTAGATGGTGCTGTTCTCTAAAATTCACAAATAAACAAATTTAGTTCGAAACTTACTAACCCTGTAAGATTGATTGCTATAGAGAGAGCTCTTTAATTCTGTTAAAAATTTTCTGGGCACAAGGACGAGCCTGAAACTTTGCCCAAGATAAAAATAGTTGGGAGATGAGCTGAAAATTGCTGTAAACAAGATTCTTAAACGACGAGAATATTAACTCTCATGGCAAGTCTGTCCTGAAAATAAATAATTTTTGAATGTTTATACAAAATCTCCGTGATGAGTAGTATACACGCCTGCCGCATGGAGATAAATTTATTTGAAGATTATAAAGGTTGATACATTTTTACCTTGCCAAAATAATTGGTTGGGGTTAGCCCATTAGCCCATGCCCCCTCCGGTTACGCGGCCCATGAATTACTCTGGAGAGAGAGGGGTGGAGGGGGGGGGACCTTCTCAGACAAAAGGTGGTGTGTGTTTGTTTTTTTGCATATTTGTTTTGAATGGCTTATTCGAAATATATGCTACAACAGCCAGGCCATAATTTCTCCCAAGAGAAGCCATATTTTGGAAGGGGTATCCAAAGTGTCCATAATGTTACTGGATGTTAAAATATTACTAATACCGTTTGGAAAAGGTATTCGAGCCCCCCCCCAACCCCCCTTGGCACTTGTATTCCGAATTTGGATATGATGCGGTGGACGAAAACCGTAAAAAGGTACATTGAGTATGGGTCCCAAAATAGCAAAAATATGGAAAAAGGTATGTTTTTTTCTCTTAACCCTGAATTTTGATGTACGTGTTTTAGGGTATGCACTAATCATAAGAAATATTATAAAGCAAAGCAAGATAATAAAGGGTATCTTACATTGCGTACTTGTTAATGTGGGAGTATAAAATCTAAAAAATACTTGTTTTAGGGTTAGCAAAAACATACAAAATAATTGTTTCGGGTGTTGTTTTTTTTTATTCGACGAAATACTAGTACTTGATTACGGTGCATTTTGTAAGTCCATGTTTCACGCATCAATCCACCTCTCCCCTCCTCATCCTCTCTTCTCTCTCTCTCCCCCCCCGCTCTCTCATCTTCCTCTCCCCTCTCTCCTCTACTTCTCTCTTTCTCCCCTCATCTCTCCTCTCCTTTCCCTCTCTCCCCTCTCATCCTCTCTTCCTTCTCTCATCTCCCTCTGTCCCCCTCTTTCTCCCTTTCCTCTAACTCTCCCCCTCTCCTCTCCTAGATCCTATCTCCCCTCCTCTCCTCCCCTCTCTCCTCTACCTCCCTCTCTCCCCCTCTTTGTCTCCATCTTTTCCTCTCTCTCTCCCTCTTCCTCTCCGCTCCCCTCTCCTCTCCTCCTCCTCTCCTCTCCCTCTCTCCCTTCCCCTCCCAAAAATCTCCTCCCCTCCTGTCGTTTCATCCTCTCCCTGTTTCCACTAATATCCTCTCCCCTTCTTCTCTCCTCTCCTCTCCCTCTCTTCCCTTCCTCCTTTTTCCCTCTCTCTCGCCCTGCCCCCGCTCCCCTCTCCCCTCCCTCTCCCCCCTCTCTCCTCCTCCTCTCTCCCCTCCTCTCCTTCTCTCTCTCACCTTCTCTTCTCCCTCGTCCTCCCTCCCTCTCCCCTGTTTTCACTATATCCTCCCCTCTCTTCCTCTCTCTCAACTGCTGTTTTTGAGCCTATTGAGTTAATATTTTTTATTATTCCCAAGTTCAAACACTGGGGCAGTTATTCAAAATGACTCATATATTGATATAAACTGACGTCATCCCTACTAAAAAATATCGATCGATTGGATTATACACCGCGTGTTTAGCCAAGTAATTCAGCATAGGGATGCGCCGAATATTTGAGCGAATCGCGATATTTCGGCGATATTTCGATATATGTGGTGAATCCTGAATTATTTTGTTTCCCTACTTAGGAAATGACATTTATATTAACCTGTATCTTTCCTCTTTGGTATAGACTAATATTGTTACAACAACGGTGTCCCAATAACACTTGGCTCCAAATGTTATTTGAATTTGTCGATTAGTTAAGAAAATAGCCCGGCCATGTTTGTAAATTGAGTCTAGGTGGCTATACTGTTACTACTATATTCTTGAATTAGCCTTGAGTTGTCCATATTATTTCAGAGGGCAGTGGGAATGAACTGCAGTACGTTAAAAACCAAGACATGTCGTCTGCAATACACTTTGGGGGCTCCAAAATGGGAGAATTTAGTCTAACGATTCAAATGATATAAATTAAGCTTTAAATGGCTTGCAATGTAGTCAAATTTGGCTATAGTTTTGTTACTATATATG
>JAMKCH010070909.1:0-46733 GCA_023653785.1 Ophioderma brevispina
TGAAAAGTGTCTACACATGCACGTGTTTTAACGTGTTAAAATGACGTCAAAGTGACCAATTTGAAAAGTTTTTAACGTTGTCACAACGGGTCATTTGGCTAGCTGGGAAACAAATTGAAAAAATAGGTAGGACTATATTGGAGCAAATATGATTTAAAACCAAGAAAAGTTTTAAATTAAAAAAAGAAAAAACCTAAAAAATTATAAAATGCTTTTAATTTAGACCATTTTGGAATGTAGAATTTGAGGACCAAGACTGGACCTTCTTATCCATTACCCTAACAATCTCAGACGTTCGCGTGTAGAACGTTTGTGTTTCCTGGTAGCCGTAGTGCTTCCGATTCTTTAGGTATTAATTGTCGCAACGATCTGTAGCGTGGCACTTTCTTTTTGAATATTAAAGTAAATGATAAATGTACGCCATCCGATCGTAAACAAACAAACATAAACACACAAAAAAAAACCCACAAATATAAAAATTCCCTTGAAAGGGAATGGCAGCATTTTAGGACGGTGAATGGGAATGACTCTGCATACATCAAACACTAGTATTGCAAACGCGAGTTGCGGAACCTTAAAAACACATGCGGACCGCGAGTGCGTATCTTCAAATACTTGTGAATGAGAGTGGGTACCCTAATAACTTCTAACATGAGTGCGTACTCTACAACACTTGCAAACGCAGGTGCGTATTCTAAAGCACTTTCGAACGCGCAGCGTAACTAAAAGAACCATGCGAAAGTGCGTACCCTAACACCACTCGCAGACTGACGTGAGTACCCCTAAAAGCACTTGCGAAATCGCGTGCGTACCTAAAAAACTTGCGAAATCGCGTGCGTACCTAAAACACTTGCGAACGTGCGTACGTACTAAAAACATTGAGACGTGCGTACGTACCCTTAAACTCTTGCAAACGCGAGTGCGTACCATAAACACTTTCGAACGCGAGTGCGTACCTAAAGTTGGTACGAACCAGGTTTGTACTAAAAGTACGTGCAAACGCGAGTGCGTACCCTAACACATTTGCGAATGCGTATGCGTACCCTAAAACACTTGAAAAGTGCGTGCTTACCTTAAACAATTGGCAAACTCGCGTGGTACCTTAAACACTTGCGAACCACGCGTGCGTGACCGATAAAAACACTTGCGCATGCTTGGTACCCAACATTGCAAAACGCACGTGTGTACGCATAAAACACTCGAAAGCGCATGCGTACCTAAAACACTTGCGAAGGCGCCATGTTTACCCGAAAAGCACTTGCGAAGCGAGGCGTACCCAAAACACTTGCGGGGAACGTGCGGACGTACCCTGAACACACTCGTAAAAGTTCGTGGGCTTATCCTTAAACACTTGTAAACGCGGGTTGCGTACCCTTAAACACTGCGAACTCGAGTGCGTACCTAAAACACTTGCGGACCATGCTGCTACCCTAAAAAACTGCAAAAACGGCGTGGGTACCTGAAAACACTTGAGAACCACGCGTGAATACCCTAAAAACAAGTGGGTTCGTTGGCACAGACGAACAGTATAAAATGCAGTAAAAGTTACTTTTCACGTGAAATTAATCTTACAAAAATAAGAAGAATGTATGAAAGGAACAAAAAAACATAAGCACTCATTTAAAATTTGAGTTCCAAATTACGAGCATTGTAATATTGACCACATTGCAGGCACCTGGCTAAAATGGACGAATTTTCAGAGCAAACAATTACTTAAAAAAAAACATCCCATGTACAGCTTTAGAGGTTCCGTTCGATTTAAGCATACACGTTTGTCACTGTTGCGTTGTCATAATTTTTCATTCTCCTTCGTTATTTGTTGGTTTTACATTTGTTGTCATACTCGTTTAATATTAATGTAAATGCGTAAATCGATTTGGTCCAATGAGTTTCACGATCACAAAGGGTACCTAAAACTTTACTTAATCAATTCATTCTCAAGGTCCGGCTAAGCCGAACCCAATATTTAAAATAAAAACCTACCCAACAAAAACAAAACACAAACAGATACAAGAAAACAAAAACAAACAAAACAAAACAAAGACAAGATAAGACAAAAGATAGTCACCTAAAATCAGGCCCGTACGCGGGGTGGGTTGGGGGGGGGTGCGGGGTGCGCCCGCCCCCACCCCCCGCCCAATCCACAAAAAGGACCAAAGGATAATTTTGATGATTTTTGGCATAAAAAGTCCAAAATACAAGGAAAATGTTGGACAAGGAAAGTCCACATTTTGGTGATCAGTTGTTCAAATAGTCCAAAAGGACCATTTCTCGGGGGCGTTAGGTCCCACTTTTACCCAAAAAGGTCACTTTTTCGAGGTTCCGCACCCCCCCCCCAAAAAAAAAATAAATAAATAAATAAATCCATGCGAACGGCCCTGCCTAACAATATAATACTGCAATGACACCACTTTAACGATTATTGGCAACACAGTAAAACAATTGCAGTGCTTTATTTCGTTTGAATAGTAAACTGATGTTTGTGCACCAGGAAACATTTCATGTGCTAAAGAGGCACAACCGTATTTTGTACTGATTCGGTATAAAAATTGCCAAGGAAAGTTTCCATTTAAAAGGTCAATTGTGATAACTTTCTTGGTGTTCACATTCATTACATCAGACTACGTCAAAGGCTGATGGTTATTAAACGATATAATCAAAGGAATAAATTGCTATGTGTTTTACTCTGCGAAGCAACGGAATCTAAATAACCCACTGCTAATGTTATTTTGCGGAAGCAATCTGAACTTCTTTGATGTCTCACATTATAAATGAGTTTTACTAATTCCTGCATGGTTTGACATATTACTTTATAAGTAAAACCTGTTCTGTTTGGATAGGGACAGTACAAGCAAATATAGCTACAAATTTGCTTATAGGACGTGCAAGTATGCGAGGGGACAGGCAGTTTTTCCAAAAGTATGTTTGTTTTGAAAGGTTTGAAAGTCCGTCAATCCGTGCATTGTTCCGAGCGGTTATAACGATAGTTTTTTGTCCGATGGCGTTGTTCCGAAAAAGAAAGTGATAAGGTCTTGGTCCGAGATGTTTTTTGTCCGAAGGGTCTTTCATCGAGGACGCTTCGGACAACGACCATTAGGACCAAAAGCTATCGGAACGAAAACAAAACCTTTCCGATTAAAGACCAGTGACGGTTCCAGGGGGGAAAATCATAGGAGGGGAGAAATATTACACTATATAGGGTATTAAAAAAAACGATTGTTTTTACGGCAATTATTGCTAAAAAACACCTGTTTTTCCTGAATTTGGAAACTCTAAGGGGCGGTCCCCCAGACGCCGACACTGCGCACGTTAAAAGACCCTTCGGATCAAAAACACATTCGGACAAAAAACAAACCAAAAAAATCAACAATACTATTGAATCTGGATAATTTTACAGAAATGTGCCGGTGTTGGGGTCCCTCATGTGATTTAATTTTATGTACGATAATTATGGGTTCTTAAACAGGTAGTTGAACGTTTATGATTGACGAGAAATTCAGATGTTGTTAGATAGAGTCACAACATTTTCACCCAAGATAATAATCACATCATATTGCAAATGTGCTCTTCCATCCATTAATTTGTCTGGTTGTTTTTGATTTTAATTTTATAAACATTTTACAAATAAATGATCATTTTGGTGGTGCTATTTTGTGAAAATTGTGTCCTTTGTGTCCCAGGGTGTAACAGGGTTAACTGTCAGAGGCGGGAAAATTCCCGGTGAGAGGTTGTTTTGAGGCAAAATTGTCGTGGTGAAAGTGTAATGATGAAGAAGGGCTAAAAGTTTATTTAGCATGATTTCAGGATTTTCTTCCCGGTCAAAGCTTTCTGGGGTGGCAAACTGTCCTGCCCCTTTACGCCGGTTACGCCCTATAAGGTTCTGTCGGTTTCCGGAATGAAAAATATAACATACCAATTTCTTCCCGAGTAGATCAATATTCCACTAAGATTAGGCACACATACTATAATGAGGCCAAAATTCTATGGGTAGAAAAAATCTCAACTGTTAGGCAAAGTCGGTAGGACGAGGCGGGGATCACACATCAGCAGATATCTACTAGCAGGGGACTGTAGTCAAAGAGTGTGCAGCTCGGATAAAAATTGTGAATTTTTCACACAAGGTACTGTAGGCATTGATAATCCATTACCTTGATGGAAGCACTTGCCAGTCCCCCTTAATGGCCCCAGCTGGGTTTCAAGTTTATACAAGGGGTCAAAATTTTAAAATGTCTGAATGTGTTAAAAAGCACACCATGGTATTTGTTGGTCACAAGGATTGCAAAAAATGATAGTTCCACACCTTTGGCTTGATAGGTCAGGAGTTATGGGGGTAAAACGGTAAACAAGTGAAAAGTCAATTTGGTTTACATGGGTCAAAAAGTTAAAAGTTGCTTTGATTCAGTTAATATGTGGTGCAAAAATGTTTCCCTAGATTAAAGGATTGAAATAAGGAATAGTTTGGCTTATCGGTTACGTCGGAGTTTCACGTATCCATACACATAGGTCACAGGTCAATAGAATCAAATAGCTACCATATACTGTTGACTTTATTCGCCATTGGGTTATAACCAGACACATAAGACAGCAAAAACTATTCCATATTCATCGATGAGTAAAACCACAACAATTTGACCACATTTACACAATTGGAGCAACTTTAAATTTTTGACCCCTGGAACACAAGCCAAAAATGACGGTTTTTTCAAATTTTCCCCAAAATCCTAAACTATAAGTCAAGGTAGTATAAACTATACCTTTTTGGAATACTTGTAACCAGACAGACATCATGGTGCTGCTTTTCAACACAATCGGAACATTTAAACATTTTACCTGTGTAAAACGTTGAACTCCAAGATGGGGGCCATGAAGGGGGTGGCAAAGTGCTTCCATCATTTTTTTATTATCAATGTTATAAAAGTACTTGTGTTACCAAATTAAAAATTTTAGTCGGATTTGCACACTCACAAAAATTGTTCAGCTACATCCCCCACTATACACTACTGTATGAGCTGCTTGCTATAGAGGCACAGATCTTTTTGAGACAAATTTTAGTGGGGATCGAAAAGAGAAGTGATAATTTCAGGGTAAAATGGGTAAATGCGCATAGCGCGAGAAAACTGCCAATGGTCATGGGGAAATAGAGGAAATATGCTGAAATGCGACGGGAAGCAAGCCGAGAATTTGCTTTTGTTAACATACATTTAGACAGTTATCTATCACTTTTCACATAGGTTTGGCTCAAGGTTTTTTTGAAAACTGGAGGAAAGGAAAAGGTGTGGAGAATGTTCCCCGCTATAGTGGCCGCCACGGTTCTGTCCAATTCAAAAGAATAAGAAGCGACTTTAGACCATTGTCACAAGAGACCATTTACAAAGCGGGCATATTTATTGGTTTTCATCTCGTTTGCATAGGGTCGACAAGGTAATAAAGCTTGAAAGTATTACTTTATAATGTACCACTGCAAGGTTCGGCCGCTGAAAGACGAATAACGTAGGATGGAATGGTGTATAGGCCTACTTATTGATTTCTGGTGTGATTCCTGAGGCTGCTGCCTCGGCATAGATTTTAGCCATTGCAGTTTAGAAAAGAGAGACAACTTAATGCAGTCAAGGACGGAGTTAAGACTGTCATGTTTATCTTCCGGTCGGGTCAAGCACTCATGATTTTACAGAAATTTTAAAACGCGACGAAGAGTCTGTGGAGTTTGACACAAAAGGCGATGTTGTTGAAGAAAGATCCCCTGATGATCTATCGAGGTTCACCAGAGTTGGGGAGTGAATCAGTGGAGGCGTTGAGCACAGAACACCACACTGGGCTTGTACATGATGTCTTTCCTCGTTAAACACGAATTCTCAAGATAAACAATTTTGCCTTGGACAAGAAGATTCTAACTTTGCAATTCCACAGACTCCTAAGGTGACACTGCAAATCGTTGAGGTAAACTCAAAAAAACGGTTTAGAAATTCTGGACCAAACGTGTGTTTTAGATGGGTTAAACGTTAGCATTTTAAACACAAAAACTTGTGTTTAGAGAGCTAACGTTTAGAAAATGCCTAAACCACAAATCTATACAATGTTGGAATCAACGCATAATTTAAAAATCTAAAACTTTTGTCCAGGATTTCTAAACACGGTTTTAGAGTGTAAATGGCTGGGATGTGGACCCACGTCGGTCAAATACTACCATAAAAAAGGTGCGGTAAAAAATATAAGTAACCAACATAATTGAAAGTTAAGTCAATAAAAAATACATGTAGATGCAATATTACAATTATTCCGCTATGTCAGGCGTAGTTTTTTGTGTCGTTTGCAAAGAAATGCAGAAGGCACATAGGGAGTACTCTGGTCGTATGTGTGGGTGTGATGTTAACACTCGTCTTACCAGGCCTTCTTTTGTAACACGGTTACCAAGGGGGGGGGGTGAGTTACCCCCCCCCCGGAGAATTTGTTATAAAGCACCGATGCTTATGATTTGATACCACTGGAGAGCTATGGTCCCCTCTTTCCATTGAACCAAATAAGTACCAACTACCTAGTATGGCGTCACAATGACGTCATAAAGTCCTGCGAGTCGGCAAAATGGCATTTTCGACCGAAACTAGGCGGAAAATTCCCAATTTTGCGCTAAAAGGGTTAGGAATTTCGGATTTTCATGCGGTTTTCAGCTCTAAATGATCGCATTGGGCTAGTTTTACATAAACAATGGAGTTTTAGAGCCATACCTGCCTGCATAATATTTTCAAAAATGCACCATAAAAGTATCCTTGGGTGGCAACACACCCCCCACGCCTTCGACTTGACGGGCATACCCTAAACCCCGGTGAAGGTGCTACCTTCACATTTTGTTTCGCTAAAATGACCGTAAAGGACGAGAGAACGATTACCTAGGAAGCTTTGTACGAAGTTTTTAGCATTTTAGAGCACCGGAGCGAAGTTCACTAGGCGGGGGGGGGGGTAAACACCCCCCCCACCTTGGTAAGCGTTGGTTTACCGTATGAGTTCCGTTTGGACTACGATGAGGGTACTTGGAAAGAGGGTGGGGTGACATGTGGTGACCTCATGTGACCTTGGTGACATCTTGTGACTTTGGCCCAACATTCACAAACCGCGACGGCAAGACGAAACTCGCGGTCCGGCGACCGCGATGTATTTTTTGTTATCATCAAGCAACTACTGGTCCCTGAAATACCATAAATCTATAGAGTGCAGTTTCAAGTAAACAAACGACCATTTTGACCAACAGGTCAGGACATACAGACATGACCAAATTTGCAGTGTTGTAACAATCGTTGACATATTTAGTACTACTTTCTTTGTTGGAGTGAAATGCGCAGATTTCAAGAGATTCATTGTACGGTTGACCTGCTCTTCCAAATGTAATCGAGTGGACCGAGTGAAAAAAAGAGCAAAACAGAGTGAAAAGAAAAACAACACCTTTTGAGTGATAAAGTTACTCTAAAATGAGTGTCAAAGTGAAATTGGTCACTTTTGAAAACGAATGGACTATGTTTAAGCATTTTGCGAGCTGAAGCGAGCCCAAAGAATAGGGTTTTCGTATGCTTTTTTGTCGAAAAAGGTTAAAATTTCGGTAAAAAAGTCCGCTTTTGGCCAATTCGTCCAGCGAAATTTTTTGGGAAAGGTTTCCATTTTTTTTTTAAAACTGACCCCCCCCAAAAAATAATAATAATAATAAATAGGGTCTGGTTCATGGACGATAGGCGGTATCAATCAAGTATGGCAGCCCTAAAAAGGCCAACGTAATGGTCACAAGGCGTTGCTTTCTTAGCAATGCATTGATTTCACATGTTTCAGACAAAAAACGTGTTCCTTAGCTAACCAAATTAGAGAAAGTGAAAAAGCAAACGTTGCTAATTATATGGATGGCTTAGCAAGTGTTTGGCTTATTTTATTTCGTGATTTTGGTAAACTTCGCGTTGATTTCAGTTAGCAATCGTTGATTTTTACTTTTATGATTTTTTGGCTAACTTACGCGTTGACTTTCATTACAACTCGTTGCTTTTTTACTTTTGATTTTTTGGCTAACTACGCGTTGCTTTAATTAGCAACTCGTTGCGTTTTTTGCTTTTCTGATTTTTTGGCTAAACGTACGCGTCCCCGTGTTTGCTTTCATACAATACTCGGTGCTTTTTTTCCTTTTCTGATTTTTTGGCTAACTTACGCGTGCCTTTTTTTCCATTAGCAACTCGTGCTTTTTTACTTTTCTGATTTGTTGCTAAATTACGCGTTGCCTTCATTAGCAACTCGTTGCTTTTTTACTTTTCTGATTTTTGGCTAACTTACAGCGTGCTTTCCTTAGCAACGGTGTTGTTTTTTTTACTTTTCTGTTCTTGGCTAACTACGCGTTGATTCGTAGCAAATCGGGCTTTTTTCACTTTCTTGATTTTTGGCTACTTACGGTTGCTTTCATTAGCAACTCGTTGCTTTTTTTTTTTTTTTTTTTTTTTTTTTTTTTTTTTTTTTTTTTTTTTTAAGTTTTTTACTTTTTTACTTTTCTGATTTGTTGGTCACTTACGCGTTGCTTAGAACATTAGCAACACGTTGCTTTCAGACAATATACAACACGTTGCATTGCTTTCATTAAAAACTCGTTGCTTTTCCACTTTTTGACTGGTTGGCTTAGCCACGCGTTTCGCTTTTTCACATTTCTGATTGGTGGCTAAGCAACGCGTTGTAATGAAAGAAGGCTTGTTTAGGTACTGTTAATAAGCAACGCGTTGCTTTGTCACCTTTTCTGATTGGTTAGTAAGCAACACGTTGTTTTCTGAAAGGAACGCGTTGATAGAAAACAACGCGAGTAACCCAATATCGTATGACTATTTAGCTTGCCATAACGAGAAACAAGAGATATCTGACTAGCTTATAATTGTCAAACTCAACTTCTAAACCTTTCGATGTTTTGAAGCCTGTTCTTCCACAATTGTTCTTTTTGTTTCGGGAGTATACATCGGTGGCTTTTTTCCCAGCTTCGTATAACGAGAGTACTTTGTGATTGGATTCATGGTCCTTGAGAGTATCATTTCATAGTACCTAAGCTTGAAAATAATGGTTTAAAACTTCCCTGACAATTGAGAGATATCTACATTTACATCAGAGGGTGTATTGAATCAATCACACAATGCACCAGTTTTGGACATTTCACCTCAATAGGGGTCATGTGATTCCATCCCCAAAAATCCGATTCTTATTAAATAAAAACGGCGTTTTCGACTTATTTTAGGCCACAGGTGCAAGTACTTAGGATTTTTTTGCATGATCTTGTTTGTGCCTTAAATTTTTGAACAATGTTTAGCCTCTAAGTAATGGAATGTAGATTTTTACAATACAGTATAGGCACATGCCAGGCATTGTGGGATTGATTCAAAACACCTTCTGCCTACGTGTAATTTTCTAAAAAGCATAAACCCATATTTCGATATAACATCATCAATATTCGACGAATTCTCGGGGAGTATTTTAATGTCACGGTAGCAGATTGAAATCTTCAGCAAAAGGATTACCCAAAATATTTATAACTTTGTAACTTTCCGGGGACTCTTTGATTATCAGTTGCCTGAAGGCGAAAGTGGAGGGTTCCGTTTTTTTTTCGCGATATCCTATTACGGGTGATTTTTTTTTGTCTGTTGTGATTTGGTTTGTAATTGTCTTAATGACTTTAAATGCGGCTCCTTTTCATACAAGACAAAATCAGTGAAGATCATAGACCCCCAGTACTAACGGAAGTAGGCTAAAACTATTTTGAAATCGAGAACTGGTGTCATTTTAAATACATAATACCAACATTAAAAGTAGTGAACCATTTAGGTGCTGAACAATTAAATCAATTTCATTGTAGACCTTGCAACTTACGATATAGCTATACTATGGGAAATGAAGGTCTTTGCAAGTAAAATCCCAGAATACCCAAAATAACAGTTTTGTGTTAAAATCTACACTTTCAGATAGATATCAACATAACATATGGTTTCCAAAGGGCACGATGTATTAAGCATGCGCATTTTGCGTGTCATTTTATAAAACAATGATTTGCCCTTAATTTACGTCCCAAATTTATGAGTCGGTGTTCCTGACGACTCTTCACGTGCGGTATACATTTCATGCAGGAGAAATCTTTCGGAGAAAATGGTTCCTAACTGCCTAAACGGGACATGGACACCCTCCTCCGCACTAAAGGAAGTGAACCCATTCAGTTTTTTTGGAAGGTAAGAAGGTAAACATGGTCTTTTCCTTCAATTTGTTATAATCGATTATCTGATAAATAACAAGAAAATAGCAGGGTGATAATGGATCACCTTGAGACACCCCACGTTGGGAATTGAAATAATTTAGAAGACCATTTTGGTGCATTACTTGACAGTTGAAGCGATCCAAACAATTAGAATATAATTGGTTATTTCATCTGGAAAAAAAAAAAAACTAGCGCTGAAATGGTGTGAAGCCTCAAACCAAGGGGAACCGACCGTAATGCGTCTTTCAGATCAAACCAGGTATAGGATAGACGGTGCTTTAGACAACCTTGTGTGGCTCATTATTTCAAGAGACAACAAAGGTATGATCTAAAATACCATTAAGCGACCTCTCTTTGTACCTGCAATTCAGTCAAGAAGTTTGTTGTCCTTGATTCCGTATGGATTTATTGGGGTATAGCGGTCAAATTTGTCAGCCAAAAATAGTGATAGGTCTTAGCAACAGCGCTCGCTACAAGGCAAGTCCGAAATTACCTGTGTCGCCCTGTATGTTGTTTGGTTATTAAAGAATTAATTTGATATGGTTCATTTTGTTCACATTATGTCAAATCACTGATATTCCTTTAAGACCAGAAACGAATATTCTTGAAATAGAATTGGAGACATCAAAAGCCAAGAGTCTTTCCTGTTTATTAGCTGAAGTTCCACATTCGGTCATGTTAAACTCAAAATCGATCGACGTTGCATTTTGGAGATTAATTATTATTGATATAACAGCGAATTTCTTTGGTATTTTCTCTATTTCATCCGCAATTCGCATTAGTTGCTATTGTTAGCAAAATCATAAATAAATACTTTGCTCAAATTTTCGGGGAGGGCTTCCCCACCCTTGGAGAACTTTTGGAAAGTCGGGGAGTCATTTTTGGCATAAAATTTAGGAAATCATTATGCAGTACATCAGAAATAGGCCTAATAACCACCCTATATTGTAAATAGACATGTAGGTATTAAAATATTGAAAAACCCTTAAATATTGCATAGGCCTAAATACTGTAAAATACAGCACAATCCCAAAAAGATATAAGTAACGTCAAAAGCTTCCTTTCAAATGGATCGGTCCCTAAGCGAAATCTTTTTAAATTTTTTTTTAAATCCCTGTCATTTTTAGTGCACACCGGTACTGCACCTTCAGTAAACATTTTGCTCGGTAAGCATGCATTGAAATGCTGTAAAAGTGATAAAACAGGGCGTAAAGTACACTCGAAATTATATTACTTGTTTATGTTACAGAAATATTTGATAATGTATGTACCATGCAGTCAACAGTATTATGTCAAAGAACAACTTTCTAAAGTATTTTCGTGTCGTAATTAAATACATGAACACTGGATTAATACACACTGGCCAAAAGTATTGCAACATGCACAAAAAACAATTTATATTCAAAAATTTATTTAAAATTGTAGCAGGAGTTCTTGACTATACTTTTTTTTTTTTTTTTTTTTTGGATCGGTCCCTAAGCGAAATCTTTTTAAATTTTTTTTTAAATCCCTGTCATTTTTAGTGCACACCGGTGTAGAAGTAACCATTGTCCGGCGTACTCATAGTCCGGGAACAATGGTGAACAATAGGGCAATCGATTCAGTTTACTCTTTACGCAACATTAGTTTCACGCTTTATTCCGTTATCGTCTATGGAGCCCCGGACTATATGAGTCCCACCGGACTATATCTGCTTTCACACCGGTACTGCACCTTCAGAAAAATTTTGCTCGGTAAGCATGCATTGAAATGCTGTAAAAGTGATAAAACAGGGCGTAAAGTACACTCGAAATTATATTACTTGTTTATGTTACGGAAATATTTGATAATGTATGTACCATGCAGTCAACAGTATTATGTCAAAGAACAACTTTCTAAAGTATTTTCGTGTCGTAATTAAATACATGAACACTGGATTAATACACACTGGCCAAAAGTATTGCAACATGCACAAAAAACAATTTATATTCAAAAATTTATTTAAAATTGTAGCAGGAGTTCTTGACTATACATTACGTAATTATAGTCAAAGTTATGTTTTTTCAAACAGATGTTGTTAACCAAATAGTGCCAAAACGTTTATTTCGATTGCCATGTTCCCTAAATATGGCGGTGTAAAGGAGCTGGTGATGATAACTTTCCTATTGTACTCCTGAAGGAATACAGGCACAGGGACATCAAAACTGGTTGCAAAATTGTCGCTAAATGAACTGTACGGATTTGTTAGGGTCTAATCTAAACATTTAGGCCGAAAAATGGAGTGGTTGTATGGACCAAAAAGAAGATAAAGTCAATAAAAGACGGGGATACGTACATCACCGTTGGACTCAAGAAATTTAATAGCAAGAAATAGGTCACGTGATAACTTAAAAACAACTTTTTAATCGTATCGTTGACATTGTGCTGTTTGGCATATAACGTGAATGCGTAATTAGACAGGATTTACATAAATCACGTGATTTATCATTCGAATTGCATTTCGGATGTCTCCGAATTTCCCGAATTTTTCGAAGACCTCTGTCTTCCATTGACTTTATCTTATTTCCGATCCACAAAACCACTCAAATTTTCTCCCGTAAACATTTAAGTAAACCCTAAAGAACTCGTACAATTCATTAAATGGCCATTATGAAGCCACTTATTTTGTTCCTGTATCTGTATTCCTTCTGGAGTGCAATCGGCAAGTTATCGTTCGGAGTTCCTTTAAAGGCCGACTCAGAGATTTCCCGATGAGGGCGCCCTCAATTTTCAAACAAATTGTGTTTTTTGCATGTACATAATGCTTGTCTATATACTAATCACTGTGTGAAATAGCTAAGCTCAAATCGAAGTCCTTCATATAGAAAATCACATCTTTGTTTAAAAATTCCGGATCCGGAAATTTTGTTATACACAGTATCCTATGGCACTGTTATATACACATAAATGTTTACTGCATCAAAACGAAAAATCTGATTCATCTCAAACTTTGGAATTGAGCATTCTAGGTGACTACCTTTAGTTCTAGTTGACTATTTTTAATTAATATATTAAAAAAATTATATTCTGAAATCTCTGAGTCAGACTTTAATCCGCCATATTTAGGGAACATGACAATCAAATGAAACGTTTTTCGCTCTCTTGGATTCTGGGGAATTACATCTGTATGAAAAATACCACTGTGTCATTAAAGACGTGACGTGTGGTCAAGAATCCATGATATATTTTGAAATCAACTTGTTGATTATGAATTGCGTTTTCTGCATGTTGCAATACTTTTGGCCAGTGTGTGTACAATGCAACACATTAAAATGCATTTTTACCTTGAAATAATATCCCGGGAATAAAGTAAACATATTAACAAACAGGGTAGAAATTTGTCTCACCACCGCACGCTACCTGTTTGTATAGGATATATGGTACGGAATTTGGTAATCTTGCCAGTGGCGTAATTTGTTTTTGACATTGAGTGGATGGTGTTGATGGAAATTAAATGAAAGGGGTTTTGCTGACAAGATATGTTACCAGCACATGACAATTACAAGGCTCTACCTGACATTTTGGATCTTTATGAGATGATAAAAGTTGTAAAATACATATATTAAGCTTTGAAATGATATAATATAGTTTGTTCAGGTTTTCAAAAGGTAAATTTGTTTTTGACATTGAGGGGGGTGGTGTTGAAGGATATTTATGAATAAAACGGGTTTCGCTGACAATATATGTTACTAGTACATAAGTGTTACAATGTTCTAATTGACTTGTGTGCCTTTGACCTCTAAAAATCAAATCATCATTAATATTACGCAAAAAGAGAAGCCTGGCTATTTGTAGTTTTAATGATGCAGAAGCGATTTTTTAAATGGGCTACTCTTTGATTCGCTGGATTTCTGTCTCCAATTTAGGTGACCAAAAATTACACATAATGAGGTTTTAGTATCGGGGCCCACTTTTTACGTATGATGATTTACATTTGCCCTTTGAAGTAACGTATGAGGTTTTTCATGCCCAGCGACTATTTGCTAAGCTTTAAAATGATATACCGTATAATTTGTTTAGGTTTTCAAAAGTTAAATTTATTTTAAGGGCCCATTTCTGGTATTTTTTTATATTTTTAGTGTGTGAACTTAAAACAGTCATATCTCAAAATGACCAAAATGCCAGTTAAAACCTTGTAATTCTCAACTCTTGAAATGTAATTCAAATTAAAACAAAACATGTATCATTTTTAAACTAACGTGGTAAAATAACGAGGTTATTTTGGTAAAAACATACACTGATGCAAATATGGGGGCATAGCATAGATCACCCCCTATCAAATTATTGGGTGATATATTTCCTTCCCCCTCCCCGCTGATCTCCCTTAATTTTTTCATTAAACCTGGATCAGACAGTTTCATGCCGGTCAGGGGACGCAGTCCAAGTAGAAGCTATTATTAGTCAGACGACAGTCTACAAGGTAAACAGGTGTATTGGATTTAATTAATTTCGAAGCTATGTTACATTATTGTTTAGGCCGAAATTCATATCCAGGGATTTTTAATCGTAATATAATCAACGAGACGCAATGCCAAACTTTCCCTTTTCGTGTTCTAAATCCCAAGACGACGTGCGTGTTTGAAAAGGGGGTGTTTATTATTTACAAATCCATCCAATTAATGTCAAATAAAATGTGTTGCTGTTGCTGTGTTATAGGAGTAGTATGTTAGTCGTAGTAGTAGTAGTAGAGTTAGTAGTAGTAGTAGTGTCTAGTAGTGTAGGTAGTAGAAAGTAGTAGTAGTAGTAGTAGTAGTAGTCGTAGTTTCGGCAGTGTGCAAGAATAAACGATTTATTATCGTGTTATTTATTTAGGTTAACACTTATTTAGTTAGTTAGTTAGTCAGTTAATTAGTTAGTTAGTTAGGTATACCCCAATCAAATGAAAAACCACTTCCTGAAGGTTTTTTTTTTGCGGAAATTTATTTCCACAGGTGAGAGGGTCGTACGTCAACACCAAATCAGAAATTAATGCCTATTTGGGTTCTAAATTAGGGGTAAATCATGGTTTCAAAAAATATGCAATAATTGGTCAAAAATAAGAAAAAAATGGCAATAAACATTGTGCTAACGAGCGAAAGGATTTTCATTTCTGATATTTGTATTTAAATTAAGGTAATCCTGTAAATGGGGTTGCAAAAATACACTTTCCAGAGTAAAGATTTTACAAAATCTACAAGGAAATGGTTTGTGATCAGCATATAACGGGTTAATTTATATATTTTATGTCAGTACCAATATTTCTGTTTTACCTGTATGTGTGCCCGCCCCCATATAATAGCAAAAATGGATAAAGTTTCACACATTTTTAACAGGACTTCGTTACTGGTAACCTGACTAATGAACTCATTTATGGCAAGTCAATTTTAATTTATGTTCGTGTGATACAAGTCGCGTATCTTAAAGCCAAAACAGTCAGTTTTCTTAATTCCAAATGCTCATTTGTCTCTAAATTGCTAGTATTAGGTCAATACAATACCTTAATAAAATATTACTTGTGAAAAACAAAGGTATTGTAGTAATCAAGTTAAGATGTTTCCAGACCTTGAAAAATAAAGTCGGATCCAGGGGGGGGGGGCACTGATCTAAAATGGTTGGAATGATGCGTTGAACACGACTTTCCAAAACTGCACCTAAAAGTATTTTTGCACTGTGGTCATAAAAACAAGCTAAAACATACCCTAACAATATTTTATCTGTTTATGATAACCCAACAAGTACGCGCTGCATTGAATCGTAAATATACCCTTATTATCTTCTTTGCTTTACTTCCCAAGTTCTTGATTCATATTTTGGATGATTTTGATCCTGCTTAATGAGGATAACATGAAAATTTCAGGGTTAAGAAAAAAATTACCTTTTTTCATTTTGCGGTTTTGGACACCCCAAACGAGGTACGCGCGTACATCTCCTTTGGAAAAAAAGACACTGTTACGCGTTTTCTTGTTCACGCATCATATCACCTTTGAATACAAGTGCCCCCCCACCCGGGGTCGGATCCCGTCTTCTATTAGTAAACAAAGCATAAATTCATAATTTCTTGACAAATATGGCCTGTTAGCCTACGTCAAGCCACTAAAGGGGGTATTACTACTACATTTTTACAACAGTGCAAAAACATGGACTTTGATGAAAAAATATGGGACGCGAGTTATATCTTTGAAGAAAACTCGCTACAGTACTTCTGTTAGACGATTACAAAGGAGCAAGAAAAAAAAAATGGGGTAAAGGATCACCGACCTTGTCTGTTACGATTTTTATATATTATATCTAGTATTTTACTTTTATGGGTATTATAGTTTAGTTTATTATTTGGGTATTTAATTATTTTCTCATATTTTTACGTGTTTACTTTTATTTGACTTTTAAATTTGTTTGATTTTGTTGGTTTGGTCTTGTTTTATTTATTTTACATCAGCGGTACATGACTGTGTTCTTTTGCAGTCCTTTATTTCATTCGTATTCTTTAAATATCCGTATATTATTTAGTTTATTTATTTATGTTCATTTGTTATTGACAAGTAAGAGGGAAAATACGGCCATAGTCACACTTCAAATGGCCGGGTATATGCCCTAAAATGGGCATATACACATCATAATTTCCCACAATAATTCTCAAATAAGATCACAATCCTCGTGGGAGAAAAAACGGCAGACAAAAACAGAAAGTAAGGACGGTCTTCGGATCTTGCTTTCGGGCCCTTGCAATATTTGTTATAATGTAGGTTATTCACTATAATTATGCAGTATTTACAGAGCATTTTAAGCAGCAGAGGACACATGTTGACTGGTCAAGGTACCTTATCTCAATTACTCCATCTGCGCAGGATGTGTCACGGCATTATTCGATCCTGGGGATGTAAACAAACTTGCTGTGAAGGAGATGTAGCGACCCCTTAGGGCGGTGTCTAGTGAGCAATCGCCTCGAAAGAGTGATGGACACTCCGTTCATGTGTCTACAAGTCTGCCCCACCTGTAAAAACATTGCTTTGTCCATAAAATAAAATGTTACCAATGGTATGCTGACCCCCGTATTCTAAACCTTGTGTTCAATTTACATTTGCCCCTGAGAACGATACCTAACATTTTAGTCAAGGCCACGTGCCACTTAGCTTTCATTCATGATACGTTGATAGCGTAAGTTGACGGTTGAGCAACACCCATTTACTGAAAGTAACAAACCCATTATGTCATGGTTTTAACAAGATTGTTGAAATTTCCCCGTGACATGAATATGCTGTCGAAAAGTGAGTGTTATTGAGAAACTGATGGAGAAAAATAATGAGAAAGGAGGAGACGGGGGAGAAGAGAATTAGGAACCTAAGAGAGGAGAAGGAGAGAGAGAGAGAGCGAGAGAGGATCGAGATGGAGAAAGAGAAAGGGTGGTGAGAAAGAAGAAAAAAGAGAAGAACGTGCATCATTTTTGTCTCATTTTTTTTTAAAATTTATAAGTAAAGTTTGTTGACCTTACTGTACTTGTCCCATTGATCTTCGATCGCATGTCTTAAAGGAACCAAGAAAAGACATTACATATTGATGGCTTGTAGGCCTACTCTAAAATTCGGGGATTTAAAAGATAATTCTTTGGGAGTGTAGTTAGGGACCAATCAAAATTGATTTGAAATTAAATCCTATTTGCCTTAGACTCAACCACAATAGATTTGAATTCATCTAATATGATTTAGTGTTACTAACTACATTCTAAAAGGACTAACTCTTAACCATAAATTCTACAGTGTATAGCCAAGTATTGGAGATCAATACGTAACGTCTTTCCATGGTTCCTTTAAGGATTAAATTTTAAATCCATGAAATTTAGAGTGTACGTACATTGTATTTAACACATAAAGTTAGAATTTTGAAAATCAACTCAAATTTTAGGCAATATAGACTGAATGAACACACTCCAAATAGCTGGTGGACAAGCTCCATGCCAAAACAGGATCTGAAATCGTTGCACAATTATATACATTGCACCTGACATCACAACAGACATCTGAAGTCTATGCATAATCGTTTCTTCAGTGGTTATAAGCAAGAATCATTCAAAATGATTGTTGAAATTCGCCCGTTTCATAATTTATAGAAAGAATTTATGTACCGTAGAAAGTGAACTTAATTGAGCTATTGAGAAGAAAAAAGTACCTGACGTATATTTATTTGTATATAGTATGTCTATTTGGGACTTGTGCAGATGCAGTATAGGCTCGGCGCCGCGCTGAGGTCAATCATTATAGGTGTATATCGTGATCCTAACACCTCACTTTTGTTTATGGTTCACTAGATATGTACGAGAAAAGATTATTTCCAAAATTTCAGTTGAGTCTGACTGTGCGTTTTGATTTATGAGTAAATGTTTTGTATCACGGTGCCCCTTCTGTGTCGTAATTTCTGTCTGAAAATACAAAATTACGAATTTCTCCCAGAGTAGATCGAATTTGCATATAAGATTAGACACACATACTATTATACTTTAAGGCCAATGATTCAGATGATATAAAAAGTCAACTTTTTTTAGGTAAGTTTTGGGTACAAGGATGTGGATCACGAAATGCCCCTTTAATAAAGGTTCCGTTAGCCCCATCGCGAATAGACTCGTCCCAAGAACCTCAAATTTTACAGTACGTGGTCAAAATGTCTGAAGAAAGCTACCATTTTTATTATTTAACTTATGACCAAGGAGGTATTATAGTAAAATCTTCATCTCCTTGCTATGACTGAATCTTAGAGCTAAAAGATGTTTCGAGCGCGAAGTGCATAATTTTGGTCGACCAATATTAATTTTACAGTCATGATATCCGGCTCACAAAATTACGTTCTTAGCTCTTCTATCAAAGCGGATTAAACTATCGACGAGAGACTTTACAGATGAGTTAGGGTAAAAGTCATTCAATCAAGAATCAAGAGGGGAACTTTATATAATTGAATCCAACCATTTCCTTTGAGATCGATATATAACTTGTTCTCATGGCTGCTCTAAGCAGACCAATTGATATAATGCTATTTACGCGTTCTCTAACAGAAATCTTATCATTAAAATAATATTGACAATTGTACTATATTGCTTACGCAAACAATTAAACGTGGATAAAGAGAATGCAATGTATTGTAATTTATTTTGGGTAATTATCTTGTCATTTTGAAAGATACTTACAAGAGCTCTTGATACTTACATGTCATATATCTAATGAACAAGCTGAGTCAATTTGTAAGTTTAAGATGCCAAAATAAAATAGTTGTCGCTGATGTTATCTGATTTATCACCTGGGATTGTCCAGAATGGTGAATCCCTCTTGATAAACCATAATAGCAACACGGCATTGCGTCAGCTATCGCTCTACGATCACAAACATGTGATTGGGAATTCCCTATCCCGAAATAGCAATGTTACTACACTGACTATATGGAAATTCTGCACATGCGTAGATGTTCATATATTTACACGCAGCGCCAAAATATCTCACAATGGATTGAGAGCTATTGAGCGAGGACAATCAGCAGTACATGCACAGAACTATGCACTGTGTTATCTTCTTGGGCCAAGTTAAAGGAATAACGATAAAAAAAGTGAATCCATGGACATGGTGAAACAAATCGGAACATAATAGTTTTCTCGTCATTGTGTTAATTTTACATCAATGTTATCGAAGAACATAAATGAAAAAGTTGCCTGTTACAAGAATTACCAGCGACTATAAACAGTGGGTACGGTGTCTGGCGGATTTTTGAGTACTGCTAATTGGAGTTTGGACATACATCATCACAGGCTATCACACCAGGTAAGTCAAATACAGCTGGTCATGTAACTCCTTGAATTCTTGCATGAAAAAATAACAGATTTGTGTTGTTTTATGAACGGATATTATTCTCACTGAATCTGGCAATATAATAACTACGTTTACAGTTCTCGGTTCATCTTTTGAAGAGACACAAGAACATTTTCTGAGGATACATATTTTTCTTTTGCACTTGATTGGTTGCACAACACCAACCGAGGCCGTTTCAGAGATTTATTGGACAAACAAGTTAAATGATATGTTTCGAACTTGCTGACTGTTCTAATTGGCCCTGTAGACATGATGAAGAAGCAGGCATGGATTTATACGGCGTTTCGTCTTTTCCATTTAAAAATACTTTCTCTGGAAACGTCTGTCCTCATGTCTCTTTTATATTCTGCGTGATGGACAGGGGTTAGTGGCCTGGTTATTGTAGGGTTAGGGAAGGCTTAAATGGCTTATAAGGTTTGTGCTGAATTATTTCATGTCATATTACACAAAGGATTTGTCTCAATGATATTTAGTGTTTTAAGAAATAATGTAATGGGATTAGGCCTTGTACCGGTGTAGAGATACAGACATTTATGAGGATAGAATCATATATCATACATGTCGCTTAAATTACCCATGCCAAGCTGGTGTCTACAATTTTCCATAGACATGAATACTGTAATTTCATATTGTTGTTCACCCTTTAAAACATCTTCATGTGACTCGATCTTTGAAAATTTGAAATCATTTACGAGTGATACTCCCGTATTCGTAATAATTAGTGCGTTATCTACATTATTTGCACGCGCTTCTGGCAGTTGTAACACGTCCCCAGACGAGTGAGGTGGGCACCATTGTCATCTAATTTTCTTTTAAATACGTTCAAAGAATATATTTTGGTATCGATTATATGGTATGTTTAATTTGTATATACATGTAAGAAAATGACAAAAAAGGATTTTCTTGAAATGAAAAATCGGCATTAATTGACTAAATAGTGAATATTTTTTTCTAAAGATGTGGTTGTACCTAAACTAAATGAACAATACAACAAAAGAGGGTTTGATGTGATATTTAGACCACAAGCTCAAGTTTTAAACAAAATCTTTTCGTCACATTGTTGGAGTTTCAACCATTGAGGACTCCCCTACCTACCCACACGCCACCCTCTTCTTTTTAATGCATTTGTTAATACAGTTTGTAACATTTGTTAATATCGTGAAAATATGGTAATGTATTTTAAAATAAAAACCGAACGAACAAAGCACATCAAAACGAAACACACAGGGTGGTAACCTTCGCCCTTCGAAGGCTGAAGATTAACGTCCAGTGAAAGATAAAAAATTAAAATTAATTAGGCCTATACCACCTGTTCTCAAAAAAAAAAAAAAAAAAAAAAAAAAAAAAAAAAAAAAAAAAAAAAAAAAAAAAAAAAAAAAAAAAAAAATATATATATATATATATATATATATATATATATATATATATATATATATATATATATATATATATATATATATATATATATATATATATATATTGTAATTTGTGGTCTAAGGTCATTTCCACTCAATCAAAACTTAAAACTTATTGTTGTTTCAAAAAACAGTATAAATTAGAAAATGTTTAAGAGACATAATCCAGATCCCTGTTTAGCCAACTTAGAGTTAGTGCTCATACACTCATGGTTGAAAAGGGGGTAGATATTCATCACCAAAAATACCAATTCATCATGAAAGAATTTGCAATCAGTGTGACCTAAATAAGGTAGAGGATGAGTATCACTTTATCATAGAATGCAGCTTTTACGATAGTCAACGCAGTAAGTTACTTGCAGACCTAAAAGAACATCTATTTTTAGACAATATGTCCAATATACGTAAATGTTAACTTTTTAATAATTTTTTAATATTTAATTGTTAAAAAAAAAAATGTGTATCATTTTACTTTCTGTATGTTTTACATTGCTAATACCATAATGTTTGGTGATTGTCAATAAAGATTGATTGATTGTTCGTAATTATGTTAAAACAAAGAGGGGATAAATAGAGTGACCAACGGATTAACCTAAAGATACCAAGTCTCTCTTTAACATGTTTAATTTGCGGAACACCGTAAATTATACCAACTTTGCAGAGCCACTATAACTTAGTATGCAACGCATGTGCATCGATAGGATCCGTTCTAGATTCCCCTGACCCAACACTCTCTCTGCTCTATTCTTTACCAAACAGACCATCAATAATGTATTGCCTTGAAAAAAAATGAAATAAAAGATCTGCAGAATCAATAGGAACAAAAGAAAATAACCTTCTGGGTATGGGTACGAACGGCAGTGTTGAGTTATACGCTTAAAAGTGCGTTTACATCGTATTTACCACTGTTAAATGGAATAATATTACTGAATCAATATTGTACACGTAAGTAGCAGCACAGTTTGTACCAGATTTATTCATGAAGTTCGAACTTTCATACATGTTGCTGGGTAGACCGTGCGTTGAACAATAGCGTTCCCAAATTGTGTTAATGACGTACTTTAAAATCCTACTCTGATAATGGACTGTTTTGTAATCTGATATTAACTGGAGGATTTGATTTTTCCAAAAATCTTTACAGATTTCGTGAAAATGGTGGAGTTTCATCAAGATATGTGGAGCTTTTTAGGATTTTGGATATTTTGCCTTGTCATCAGAATAACAGGTATGTATTATGTTGCATGTATTTAGATTTTGCATTGTCATAGATTTGGACGAGTGCCCGAAAGGGATAAGATGGGGAGAAGAGAAAGGATGAACGGGAAGGGGTAGAGGGAGTGCGAATTAAAGCAACAACAGTACAAGAAAATTAAAGCCATAGGCACTTTAGTACTTGTGTTATTATGACGTCGAGAAAAGAAAAACGACAGAAAAAAGTGCCTGGTATTATGCCTATAGTGTTCATTATTTTGCAAAACGGATGTTGGTTTGGGGACAGTGTCGCACATCGGAGAATATATAAAAATACTAATGCATTAGCAAACAAACAATTGCTTGCTGGTGTGCTGGGGTGGACAAAAAGACCGATAAATCGAAGTTAACTTAAAGGAAGATGGCCCGATTTAAGGATATGAAGTTTTCATCCTGATATTGGCCTTTACTCCAAAAATCCCATCTGTAAAGTTTCGCGCCGATATTTCAATCCGTTTTGATGCGAGAGCTAAAAACGTGATTTTGTAAGCCCCATGATGTATTACCTTACTACTGCGTTACCCCTATTGTAAATTTAGTGTTGATCAAATTTAAAATGATTTCGTCAACTAAAAATACGACTCCACATGATTACGTACACAAAGAAAAAGGTGATGAAAATCAAATTGTTGCCGGAAATGATGATCGATAAATTGGATGTAGGAAAGAGCATGCTGAGGGTTTTAATTAAATCAGTTTAGACAGGAATCATACGTTAAGGGAAAGATAGAGGTGAGAAAATGTGTGGAAGAGCGGAACTTAGATAATAGAAAACTAATTTAACCGATGTTTGATAAAAAAATATTTGAAGATGAGTCGCGTGACGACAGATTCCCACAGGAATCACGTGACCGGGTACGTGATATTAAAACAGACTGGTAAGCAGTTAGGAGTTTGGGTTCCTAGTTGGGATCGAGTTCAAGTTCAAATTCATTATTATTCTCATCTCAATCTGCAATGTATATAGCCATGATAGATGTACTTCGTTAGGATCTAGCTGGAACCAGCAGAATCACAAGATCATCATTATTTAACTTTATGTTTGTGACTGTTTTATATGGGAACATACAGTTCTGGAGAGATCACCCGCTTGTCTGTGAATATAGAAAAAAAATATTATTTTTCAAAATTCCTCGTCGATCCCAGCAATTTGAAAAACAAATATATAATTTAAAGAATTGTATTAACACCCAATTGCCCAAGGGGGGGGGGGTCCATAGTACCCAACATTTTACGGATTTGTTTGCGATTTCTCGGTTACGCAATCAATTTTTTCAAGGATTTTTTTGCTAATTGTCTGATTTATGAATACGCTTCTCCTGATAAAAAAATTAAATCCGCCCACGGCTTCATTAGAATAATTAGGTTGGGTCCCTAGGACCCCCCCCCTTGGGCACTAACGGAAGTGAAAAAATCAAGATATTTTACTAATTAAAAAAATTAAAGTAATTAAATCTTGGGATTGATTTGCTTAGATATATACCTTAGGAGGTAATTAATTAATAATTAATAATACTTAAATCAAATAACCTTTTATATGCTGATAGCATCAATTTTACATGCCATGCTCTTAACTGTGTAAGTCTATGGGAAAAATAAGGCGATTTTGAAGTTTCTGAGAAAAATACAAGATGGTATAAATTTGGCTATCTTTTGCGATGATTATTTTAATTGGTTATTCTAGAGTAGATATAATGAATTATTTTGGTTCAAAACCTTATATTGGAGTTGCTGAGGATGGAAATGTACGAACCACTCTTTTTCAAAGAGTGACAATTTCAATTGGCCATAGGTCATAGGTCAAAGGTCGGATTTTCATGTTTATTGTGGGTATGTGGTTCTTACGTGACCCCCATTTATTTGTGTTGGGTCCCTAGGACCCCCCCCCCCCCTTGGGCACTAACACTTGGGCACTTAAGTGTTAAGAAACTAAACTTGTAAAAGCGTTTTACTTGAAATTATTTCAAAGAACGTGTTTCTCAAAATTGTCTAAGAGCCGACATGTTTAGAATTTTTTTAAAACGTTATTGGCAAAAATGTTTACAAAATATGTGAAACAATGAAGTGAAATGAGTCACATGTCGCTAATATTGATGTTGATTTATTGTGGAAAGGAGAATACACAGATTAATTGTTGTGAATTATTACTATGGCTTGAGTTTGCATGGATGCAAACACTTTGTACTTAAGAACATGGTTATACATAATACGATACACTTTTAGAGTATAATGTGTTCAATAGGTTTGCGTTTTATACATGTATAACCATGTTCGTATGTACAACGTGTTTGTATGGATGCATAAACCTTGTGCAAGAACATGGTTATACATGTATGAAACACAAACTCATTGAACACAATAACCCTAACCCTGACGTCGGTTTCTAGCCTATCTCCCGGGAGGAACTGAAGGAGTGAGGGAAGAGGGGAACAAGAAAAGTCGCAAATTCGGGTGGGATTCGAACCCAGGGCCCTTAGCGGGCCCAAGCCCCATGACCCGGGATAGCACGCTACGGTGGTGTCGCTGGCCCGGCCAGCGATTTCGTGCCCATGTGAGTCTTGGTTTGATGACGTCATCGCTACTTTCTGGACTTAGTGCATTTTTCTCAATTAACACAGTGAGCTTTGGTGAGCTTTAGTTGTGTTAGGGTTAAACTAAAGGACTGTTGTCGTTTACCTTCAGATTCCTTTCATCTTCCATATGATGACGATGGCCCGATTCCTGTTATTGCCTGCGAAGACTCAAAACAAGTCTATGCTGTTGCTTGCGTGGTACGTCAAATTTTATACAGATTAGAATATTTATAATGATTACAACTATTTTAAGCATAGAAATTGAAAGAATGCACTGTTTTAAAGGTTTAACGAGAGATTTCACATAGGTGTTCCTTAAAAATCGACAGTACTGATTTTTGCCCTGATGTAAGGCTTTCCATCAAAAATATCCCCATCTAAAAGGATTAAGCTGAGAAATGTTTCTTTGGTACAAAAATTGTGAAATTTCTAATTTCGTATAGGAGCAAATACAAAATTCAGCCTATGTTTTACATTGAAATATAAGCAAATCAAAATCCTTTTTTTCTCTCTTTTAAAGCATTTCTGTAGCGAAATACAAGGTAAGATATCTATTGAGTATCTAATCTATATGAAATTACTATTATGACACAATATTTGGGTGCCTCAAAATCTCTCGTTGCGCCTTTAAATTATACCAGTGAAAATGCCATGATTGATATTTAGATTAGTATTATTTATATTCAAGTTATTAACGCAATAAATAGTCCTCTTCTTCTTCTCTTTTTTCTCCTCTTCTGTTTTTTGTTTTACTTTTTCTCCTCGTTCTCCTTTTCTACTGCTGCTTTTTCTCTTCTCTCTTTTGCTTATTTTCATGTTCCACTTCTTTTCTTCTTGTTCACAGCTCCTATACTCCCCTTCATTATTCTATTTTTGTTTTATTATTTGTGCTCTGGGTCTTCTGCTTCTTCTTCCTTTTATGGTTCTACTTCTTTTCTCTTTGTCTACTCCTCTTCCGTTTTAAAGTTGTTTCTCCTCTTCACTGACGGACGTCTTAAATGTTAATTTCTTTGTGTGTACTTGTGTTTTCTTCTTTCACGCTCTATTGCAATTATGTATGTCCTTGAGTTTATAATGATTCCTAATTAGGAATCTCTTATTTGCGCATGATTATCGCAGAGCTATGATGATAAGGAATATACTTGAAGAAGAATATAATTGAAGAAGTTAAACTTCTTGACGCCGAGATCGGATTACCTCAACTCGTTGCAGGATTTCGTCAATGAATCCCGGGGTTTGAGACACGGTCTGTGCTCATTTTGGATGTTATATAATTATGCTAATTCCCCCCGAGCAATCGACTAATCAAGCCTTTGTCTTTATACTACAGACAGGAAGAGGACACCACACTCCGGGTTGGGTAGGATGGAAGAGTAACGGGGAGAGAATTGATATCGACTACGAGGATGACGAGTTCGAAAAATATAGCAGGGCAACAGATGGCGTCAAACATGCTTACTTGCTTATCTCAGGAATTGCAATTGGTTTAGAAAATGATGGCGATAGATATAATTGCTACAATCCTCAGCATTATGCGAATCCCCTTAGTCAAGAAGAACTGCAATCCCTGTCAGAAAATGCAGCCGTCCTACAGGTTTTACCAGCCGATCGTAAGTGTTTTTTCTTACCCTTAATGGAGCAATAACATATTTACCCTAATCATTTTTTTAAATTTAAAATCAATACATTATAATTTGCATACTAGCACAAGATGTCATCGGAATATTTAATTTTCATCCTCAGTAGCTCCTTTGTCTAATTAGAGTCGAAAAAAATGTACAGGTACATATTGTACTAAAGGCATTCTAATTCTTCTGCAAATCCGGGGGGGGGGGGGGGGGCACTTGTATTCAAAGGCGGAACAAGAAAACGCGTTAAAGGGAGTCCCTTCTTCCCAACGGGCGAGGGACGCGCGTACATTTGATTAGGGTGTCAAAAACAGCAAAATATGGAAAAAAGGGTATTATTTTTTCATAACCATGAAATTGTGATGTACGTGTTTTACTCAAATTAAGCAAAGATCAAAATCATCAATATTGTAAAACAGAAGTAAAGCAAAGTCAGACAATAAAGGTTATATTAACAACACAATGCATTGCTTACCTGTTTAGGGTAGCAAAAACTGACAAAAATACTTGTTTAACGTAGCAAAACAGACAGAAATACTTGTTAGGGTATGTTTTTAGTCGCTGGAAATACTTGGGGTGCATTTTGTAAGTCCATGTTCACGCATCATATCCACCTTGGAATACAAGTGCCCCCGGGCTGCAATTTATACACCCCGGGACATACACAGCTGTGCACGGGGACACAAGACATTGGTGATGGGGATGATTGCAAATGATTAGATTAATGACAATAAGGCAAATTGAATTAGCTTATCCAGTCGTTGAGGTGATTGTTAGCTACTGTTAGGAATTTATCATGGCTGTAAAACACAATGCATATCAATTTTAATAACAAATGCTTTGTTATAAAAACTAATAAAAATGGCTGCATATCGATCGGCTATCGATGTCCATAGATTTGTTATAAAAGAAGGTAAAAACGCGTACACTTCTAAACCCTGCACAGATGTTGGTCTAAGCTCTTTGTATTTAACAACGTATTTTATATTGGCTTTACATTTTACAAGTGAAGCGTGATTGACAGAAAGAGACATGTCCGCCGATGTCTGATAATTCCCGTGACTGAATTATTTTCCTTCACATCCTTAATGTATGTGGGTACTCTTTCATTTCTTTTTCTCAACTTTGTTCCCAATCCAATCCATTTAAAACCAGCCAACATTATACTCGGTGTGCTTCTCGTCAATCAACTAGCCTTTGCCACTTGTCTTTTACTTTTCTAAAGGACATGTTATTTGTCACAATTGGGGAAGAATTAGGCGCGCGACCAATTGCTTTGTACTTAGAATTGGTTATTCAATCAGAATGGCGCGGTTCGCGATTGCTTGTGTGCAACGTTACGAAAATGTATTTTCACGTGTAAGTATATAAACCAGAAGCACTTCAAGACCATGTGCTGTTTGGCGTGCGTGGGCAACCCTAAAACCACAATCGTGTTAGGGTTATCATGCATAAAAAACGCACCATCAAATAAGTATATTTCAGGCAAAATTATTGCAATTAAAATATGCTCTTGAAATAAGGGGCTAATGATTGATCTTGAAAGGCGTAAAAAATTGAACAAATTATTGGTAGTCTTTTAGTTCCGCAATCCGTTAGCGGGAAAACATTATTGTAGCAATGATTTTAATTGCGAGTATCAACTAAGGTTAGTCTAAATCAATTCATTATAACAACAAAACAATAATTTATCATATCACCCCTTGTATTTTAGGTCGATTGTTGACGAAGGCATAAACTCTGATTAATTTATACTTCTTTTTGGAAACTGGGCATTATTGTGCTTGAGATGTATCCAGAGATGTATCAGTCCGCTGATTGAAAATAATATTTTTCCCCCATGATTTGTTGTTTGATTTGGTTACGTTAATGTCTTTGTGTACGTGTGTGGGTGCGCGTGTGTGTGTGTGTGTGTGTGTGTGTGTATGTGTGCAAACTAAATTGGTATAGTGGCATACCCACTGGCCCGCACATCCACACGCGAGTGTTCGCACGCACACACATGCACGCGAACACTCGCGCACACGCACACATATACAAACACACACACGTGCCCACAATTGCCCAAAGTTAAACGCTATAAAATAAAGCGCTATTTGCGTTTCTGCAATCAAATAGACGGCTTCCTGCTTTCAAAAGTGATCTGCAGTATCGCAATGCGTATACTGCACCCTGTTCCAAACTGTAACTAAACGTTTTAGTGTGCTATACTATGCAGGTTGTGACAGGTCCACTACACGAGTTCCTCCTACCGTAACGACAAAATCAATTACGTCATTGATTCAAAAAGAAACCACTCCTACCAAAAAGCGGATCAAGGAAATGTCTAAGCGTCCAAAAGTGCCAACTGAAGACGGACGGGATACATCGACGCTTGAACCTACTTCTAAAGCAGAGATAGGAGGTGCTGACAGCCAAAGAGGGAACCAGGATCCACAGGCGGTCTATGAGATATTAGGTATTGGAAATTAAGGAATACGAAAACAAAGAAAATGCAATAAAGAAATATTAAAATAATGATTGCAATAACCCGGTCAAATGGACTTCAAAATTGCAAAAACAAGAACACAAACAAATAAATAAAAAAAAATCACAAACGAACAAAATAAAACCGTATTTTTTTAATTATTCGCTGATTTAGAGCACGTTAGAATAAGATACGTACCAGGCTCAACTGGCTCACGCTAACTTTGGTTCGCACCACTGATCACATTGATCACAACACAAATCCTGTGGCATATAATTCAGAACAGGTGCATGAGCCTAGGCGTGAACCAGTAATCAATGGATACTAACGTGCACTACATCAGCGAATTATTAGAATGATATTGCCGATTTGCATTGACGCTTAGACTCTGCATAACATTAAGATAAAGAGCATTTTGTCAATTTATTAAAAGTTTCAAAGATTTTTTTTCAGGAGTCAAATCGAACAAGAAACTAAACTTTCAATGCATTGTAGTTAAGGTGTCATTTAACCCTCGTCTACCAGAGTTATTTTTGAAACAAAACTCCCGAGGTGGTTAAAAGGAGCGTAAATGTTAATTGACAATTCCATTAAATAATTTGGCACAAAAACGGTCTTTCAGCAAGGCAGAAAAAAAACTGAGTGGGGTTGTAACCACCCCCTTCGGTTAAATAAAATACTTCACGAAAATGTGGCCAGACAGTCAGAGCAAAATCAGAGTAATTCCTCAAATATTTATACACAAGATGTAATGATGTCTTATTTTCTATCCTTTCAATTTCATGAAGGTACAACTTCTCTAGTGCAATTTGCCTACGTCATGGTTACTTTCGTCTGTTTATTATTCGTCATACATCTGCTTTTACTCTTCAAGATGTACCGGTTGTGGACAAGGATGAATCGCAAAGACAGGTAAGTGAAAAGAATTTGAAGTCGATTGTCCGTTTTAAACACAAGTTCCCCCAAAACAACCGCTCCTAATTTCTTATGTAGAAACATTTTCAAAGTCATGACTAGAAAATATTGTTTCTAGATGTTAGGTAACTGTTGCGTGAAAATTAGAGGTATCCGTTCCTTCACGGCGACCTGAGCGCAGATTAAAGACAAAGAGGGCCATTTTCAAAATTCACAAAATTGATACCTCAGTTGATTAACAAACAGCCTGCACGTTTTAAGGCCGAAAACAACTTAATAAAGACAAAATCTTACATTTTAGTTTTAACTGTTCGTACGGACACTTTCTACAACACGTATTCTGAATGGAGATTCATATCGTTTGACACTGCTATGGTGGTATTTTAGCACAAAAAGTCCGCTCTAGGTGCGCTCTAGTGTGCTCTAGGTGCACTCTAGGTGCGCTCGGGATGCGCTTGGGGTGCACTCGGGGTGCGATCTGGTTTTGACACAAGATTCTTGTCTTATAACGGAATAAACTGCATCATAGTATTGACGTTTATTCCGTAACAGAGTAGAAAAGAGAGTAGAAAAGAGGATATTTCTAGTTCAGTATGGTGGTATTTTAGAACAAAAAGTCCGCTGTAGGTGCGCTCGGGAGTCTAGGCTGCGCTTGGGTTTCATGTGACGTACTAAACTAAAAAAATAAATCTTCTCTTCTACTCTCTTTTACGAAATAAACGTCAATACTATGATGCAGTTAATTCCGTTATAATACAAGAATCTAGTGTCAAAACCAGATCGCACCCCGAGCGCACCCAAGCGCACCCCGAGGGCATCTAGAGCACACCTAGAGCGCACCTAGAGCGGACTTTTTGTGCTAAAATACCATCATATGTATCAACGAGAGTGTCTTTAACTTAACTCTTTGTCAATCAACTGAAGTAATGATATCACTTTTATGGTTTCTAAAAATGCATATTTTTGTCTTTAATCAGCGCTCAGCGCTCAATCAGCCGTGAAGGAACTGATGCCTCTAAATTTAACACACCAGTTACCTAACAACCATAGGAATATTATTTACTAGTCATGACTTTGACAAAGTTCCTTCATAAAAAGAGGGGTTGTTGAGAAGGGAAACTTATTCATTTGTGTTTAGTTGATACATGTGTTGTCTACATCTGTAAAAAATCGAGTGAAAAACTTCATCGAGTATAACAAGAAGGATAAACACATCGTATTTTGTAAATGGTATAGAGATATCTGTGAATGACAATGATGTTATTTCTATATCAACCAGTCTCACTTTGGGACCTTATCTCTAAATTTATATTGCTACCAAAGATACAACTGTAATGTTTTACGTTCTTGGATCACTACCTTTACGAACTAGATATTTCTTCTCTAGATAAAGGGGAATGTGCATAGATTTTTCTTGGGTGTAGCGTGGCATCGAAATTACAAGCTTCATACAAATAAATAATCTCATAGAACTATTTCATACTAAAAATCGATTCATATTTTACTACTTTCTTCATATTCTTACAGATACGAGACACCACCAGAACCAGTGTGATGTAATTGGAAAACAAACATACGTGAACTTTAGATGTGGCATTTACTTTGCATGGACCCAGTGTAAACGTTATCTGTATGCAAATTAAACGGCCTTTAAGAATCAACCAAGATGGCCTTAAACATGTTAAACATGATAATTGGTCTCTCAAGATGACATTATTTTATGAATTTAAACTTTTCAACATTGCACGACTTGCAAGACCACAATGCCACCTCTAATTTAAATATGTGTGACGCCACGGTACACCGAGGAGAACATTATAGAAACCTTTTAAGAAGTTCCACTGGCGTGATTTCTATGATGGTATTGACGAAGCGTCATGTAGTACGTGTGAAGCGGCATTGGACCAGACCTAACATCCAGATGCCTGCCCATGGAGCATTTCGGCATTGGTTAAAGCCCATTACACCATTAACCAATTGTTCTAGCTTCTGTTACTTGTTTGGAAATATTGGCTGGTGACATCAATACCCAATTTATCCTAAGATATCAATGTCTGGTAGCTCAGGTGGTAAGAGCACTGCTCTTCAAACGAAAGCAGGAGTCCCAGGTTCAATCCCTGGTCAGACATAAACGGGCTACAGGCACCAGCCATAAGATGAAACAATGAGACATAGTAATAGTTGTCTCGTAAACGATGGAGTGTATTGAACAATTAAAGCAACTTTCCACGTGGAAAACGAATAAATTATCCGCCATATCAATCATGTGCACTAACACTTGTCTTAAAAGTGATTTCCGCAGAGTATATGATTTTAACAATAGCGTTTTGAGGAAGATGGCCCATTTTGGACAATAAGTTTAAGATGCTGCAACCTATATGGATATATTTGCCGAATATGATGCTCGTGAATTGTTGGGGGGGGGGGGGGTCCAAATTTGTTATGGTTACAAGGAAACGGCTGATTCTCATTTGAGTGATTTTGGAGCAATAATGAATTGGTCATAATAAAGACCAACACATTGGACACTGGGCCATGTAAAGCTGAGATACAAGTCCTCCTTCCTCTTTGTGACGCTGGAGCTCAAGTCTTCACTCGTAGCCATTATATATATCCCGGACCTTTACTCTGAACTTCAATCGTCTTTATGCGTCTTATCTTCAACCAATAGTATAGTAAAAACCTTTGGACATGAAATTCTCTTAATCCCCAGATTTTGACCCAGCCTCTAAGTTGTACATTTGCTATAATATTTGATATATACTCACGGCAATTAAAATCGGAACGGGTATGATAGACTTAACTGCATACATGTACATATTTACATGATCATGACTTCCAATTTTGTTCATTTAAAAGAACGGTATTGTGCATACCATCGTTTGTAAATGTTCTAAATATCGGAATCAAAGATGTATGAATTACGGACGTCTGCTGGCAAATTTGTCCAACATTTAATTCATCTACATAATTTGTGCTCCACGCAGAAAAACAGAGACCGGTGAAGATGGTGCATCTTTTCTGCTGAAATAATATCAGCGTTCCGATTTTAATGACCGTGAATATAATTATAATGTATTACAAAGTATTGAGTGCCTTGGACTACAGTTGCCACAAAACGTATCTCGGCATGTTTTTCGATCAGAATTGTGCCAAATTCTGATAAGTATGAAAGTTTCCGAAATATACATTTTGTTGCCACAGTCTTGATCTTTCATGAAACCCCTCGCTTGTTAGCAATCCTGTAAAATGGCTGCGATAAAACTAACGAAAGACGTCAAAGCTCCTTCACCAAAAGTTGCGCTTTATTGAGGTTTCAATGAGCATTGCAGTATACTGAACACCATACGTGGACCAATTTAGACATACTCGTTCATTCACTCGTGTTTTGCGTCTTTCGGCCGTTCTAGCACAGCCATTTTTGCACTATCGTTTACAAGCGAGGCGTTACATGAGAGAGCAAGACAGAGTCAACAAAATTTCGGAAACTTTCAAAGTTATCGGACTTTGGCAAAATACTTTTCGAAACAAAAAAACATGACGAGAAACTGTTTGTGGCAGCTACTGTATTAGAATTTTGTACAATTCACGCTTTTTAACTGCCATAATGGGTTTATAGTAGGTGTGATAGAAAAGAACCATCTGGGGGGTGGGGGGGGGGGGGGAATCCATTATTAATCATGTGATCCAAGACGCATGTCGTGATAAATAACCAACTCTTACGCACGCACTGTAATACGCTCTTTTATATTCACTTCTATATTTACACATAACAGGGTTTGTAGTGGGGAAACAGAGAATCAAAATGGTTACTGGAAGTTAACTTCGGGCAAAAAACAAAATCACACCTACTAAACTAAAAAACGCGTTCATATTTTGCTTTTTAAAGGATGTCCAAAACAGCACACATTGTACAAGACTATGAAACGCGTAAAACCTTCAATGATTTCAATGAAAATCAGCACATGGACCCTACAAAATGGTTTCCATTTTCAACTTTATCATTTTATACTCTACAATCACGTGCAAACCCTGTTATTCACATTAGTAATTTTGGAACGTATTAAACATGTGGTATCTTATATTTTCAGGGTCAAATTAATTTGGCATTAGACATGGTATGAGATGATAGAATGCAGATAAATGAAACAGTTTGTTGTTTCCATTGTTTAAACCAGTTTTACTTGTACTCGCAACAAATGTTTTTTAAGTGCGTTTTGTTAACATGGTTTTGCCTAATTGTTAATTGCCTCAGGTGGAAAGTATTCATATTGTATTTTATTAACTTATTTAGATAAGAAATACTCTTTGGAATGTGAGTTTCCATAACCTGACCAATCTGACACACTTTTTGCCTGACACACTTATGAACTCGGAAACCTCAACGGAATAAACCTGTGCTTTATTCCGTGAAGGGTTTCCGAATTCATAAGTGTGTCAGAAAAAAGGTGTGTCATTTTGGTCAGGTTACGGAACTCCCCTTTGGAATGGCCAGTTCAATTATAGTGCAGTTTGGCTAATGCAAATCACAACAGTAATAATAACTAGAGGAAGACAATATTCCATCTTTGTTCCCATTTTTGGACATACATAAGTATAAGTAACACATTGTAATTGTTGAACTTTTAGAGGATATTTTTTAAAATTTATTTTTATATTTATATTTTTTGCATATTTTGGTGCTTTATATTTAAATACTGTGTTATTATCCTTGAAAACCAAATTTATATAATATTATAACATATACTCCTGTTTACCGCCATACACAAGGTACTTAAAGGCCTGTGAATGCAAAATGTTCTACTTACCAGAGTATTGTGTTCAGCATTTGGTTGTTTTTCCTCATGTCCATTTATGTACAAGTTTAAATGACGTGTATGAAAAAAATACCTACCTTCTCTGTCCTCACTCGGACATTATAATTTATTCTTGGTAAGTCCCACTTCTATTTTGCATCGACCAAGGAATTTAAAGGATGGCAGGTGTATATTTTTGAATACTCATGGTCATTGAAACAGAGATATATACCGAAAGTAGGCATAACTTACCCAACCAAAAATGGCGGGCGGGCGGGGAGGGGGGGGGGGGGGAAAAAAAAAAAAAAAAAAAAGGTTAGGGGGTAGGAGTATCATATAAAAGAACTTGCCAATGTGGTGTTAACCATGTTATTGGTATTAACATTTGGTTCACTAGATTATTATGTGTATGTGTTGTGTTATAATAAGTATGTGCATATTTTGTAAGATTGCTCTGAAGTTCATGTAAATATATTTATTTTCATTGCAATTTTTTTCTGAAACAGTAACTTATTTTCAACTCTTTCTCTCTGTTATTCAAAATATGCCAGTTATGTCCCAATATGAGGGGAATATAGTTCAGTATTTTTTTTTTTCATTTTGAAAAGGTACCAATATTATAAATGCTGTAACATTAAAAAATACACCTGGCTATATCTTACCCCTTCAGATCAATGTCGTTAATATAATAATAATGGAGTTAAGATAATGGGAAATATAAGACAATAAGACAATTAAATACGAAAGAATGTGCTCTTTTAAAGGCCTATATCCATAACTTTTCAAAAGTACATTTAATTGCAGTTAGGGGACGTTAGGGATACGGTTGCTCCAGATATCCCAATTCTATAACTTTGCATAAAAACAAAGGAATTCAACATTTAAAGCTTTAGGCTGGTATTCTGAAAGGGAGTCTAACTTTAGACCCGAGTTTAAACCAGGGTTAGTACTACATGAGTGGATTTTTTTCCTTCCAACATACTCTATAAAACATTTAACTTTCACAGCATTTTGAAAGGAAAAAAGTTCACTAATGTAGGACTAGCCATGGTGTAAAGCCATGTGTATGTAAAGTTAGACTCATTTTCAGAATACCAGCCTTGGATTCCAGGTAACACAAAGATGATAGTTACTAACTCGATTTTAATAATTGCCCACATTGCTTTAAGTGGAGCAGATCCGGCTTCAAACATTCTGGGTAAGTCATGTGGGGTCATATTATAGCTTAGAGATACGTTTGTGTTAAGTGTTACTTATTTGTACTAAATGTTGCCAATATATTCGATTGTGAAGTACTTACTGCGTGTCTACACGCCATTTAAAATTCACGGAGAAAACGTTTTTAATTACTTTAATTTTCTAATTTCATTTATTTAACTTGCATGATTTAGCTAACAATCAGTCCATTTATATTTTTCCTCCTGCTACTTTATACTATCTTCACTTCATATATATATATCGATCATCATAACTTTGTGACCTTTTATCTTTTCAAATACATTGCAATTTATAAACAACAAGCGAAGACAAGCAGAAAAGGCAAAAGGATCTTCAAAGGTAAAACAAATCAATCATTCAACGAAGAATTTCACAGCAACCACTCCATATTCCATTAAAATACCCTCCTTCTGATTGATCTTTGTATTATACCTTCAATGTCAAGATATGATTTCATGTATGGGTTTATAGCAAGGTGGATCAATACGTTGTTTTGAACCTATGTCTTAGATAAACTCAAATAAATACAGTTCCATTCCAAAATTTAAAACTGGTTAAATTACTGACACTGATTTGTATGGCGTAATAAACGTCGGGATCCGAATTTTTAAGGTCTAGAAACAATTAATTAATATTAAATATAAATTACTACATTTTTTCACTTAAATAATACAGCAAGCACACACAGCACAAGTCACCTTTCGACAAAAATTGAGAACGTTGTTTGTTTACATTCTTCAGAAATGACTGATGGTGGCCTTATCGTTAACAAAATGGTAATGTTTATTCTACACTTGGTAAAGTGTTAATTCAAGATGGTGTAAACGCTTCAAAGCGTTAATCATTGTTAACACATCTGTTTACCTGCTTTTTTCTTTCTGTACATGTGTAATAAAACAAAGTAATGTGTAATAAATACAGAGTTTTATATACACCATTTGTAGTTTGGTATTATTTGAATGTCTCTTTACTAATATTCCAATGTAGGTTCAAATTCACGGAACAAATTTTGTTCAACATTTAAAAACCGCGACCCATCAATGCGGATATGTTTAAAACTGCTTTGTTTTTATTTCTATTTTCTTTGATTAAGATGTCGGATTCAAATTTGGAGGAAGTTTCAGACATTTCCACAATCAAAATAAGAACCACATCATTTTTTTTGCAGATTTCTGGCTTTAAAATGCTTTCTCCTTTCATATTTTCCAAGTAAGTCTTCCTACGGATATTCTCAACTTAGTCCACTCAACTAATGAAAATACTAGGTACAACCCTGACAAAATTGCCTACAGAAGGTTTTCTTGCTGTAACTAGTAGTAAAAGAACTCCCAAACAACATATCACAAAGGTATAAAAGGGGAAAGCCTGACCAAGACATGCCTATTTGCAATTTATCTTAACGGGGAGCGTATGGGCGCCCTAAAAAAAAAATCTTCGACCAAGTTATATAGTTCATAAATGCCTGGTTAGAGATATTTTCCATTTTCTGTTAGTATTTGAACATGTTTTGCACCTATGCCTACCAGTGTGTACACTTGGCATTGAATATGGTTAAAAGTGGAAAGTGTGGTCATTAATTAAGAAGTCGCAATTTTCACCGCCAAATTAATTTCTTGGCATTCTAGATATTTGTCAGACACTGCCAATCCCCGGATGTGGGAAAATCTTTCTTTAGGAAATTTTTTACAGAGAAGTATTTATTCACAATTGGGTCAACTAGTGCCCGGGGGTGGGGCACTCCCTATGGCGAATTGATGGGTATAACACGGGGTCCCTTTCAGAGATAAAATGTACCCAAAAAATACGGGGTCTTTGGTAACATAAACACGCTGAATAAAAATGGGGCCAATCCAGTATGAACTTTAAGGGGGGGTGCAATGATGTTAAAACCTGAAGTTTAAAATAGGAAGTGCCTCTATTTCCAGAGTTCAAATTGCCATGTATTATAAAATTGCTATCATTAAATTATACAATTGTTAAAACTGTGCACGTAGGCTGCGAAAATTTTGAATTTGGGTGTTCAAATTCTTTAAAAATGGATATTTTTATTGCAAACATTGTGATAAAAGTGGATAGCCAGAAAGAAGAAAAAATGGTTCATTGGTATTGAACATTTTAAAAAGAGGGTCATTTGTAATATCCTGGTAATAGGTAGGAACAGCAGCATAAAAAATGGGGTCACGCCCGTCTAGACGTCCCAAAGTCAGCATCGCACCGACCTTTAACTACGCGCTCTAACAGGGGATGTGCTATGTTTCTGCCCAAGATCTACTACAAAGCATCATTTGAGAATTCCTGCAGATAAAGTCAGCCTACATTTAAATGCCAAAGAACGGAATGGAATACATGACCGTCAATGAGGAAAAGAATCACAACCTATCTGCACTACACACGGTACCACCAACCCCCCTCAAAAGGTTAGACCTCAATTACCACCTCGTCCTATGTTGACCTGATCGCTAATAGCATCTCGTCCCCCATACTGCAAGATTTTATTTACCGAAGTGGTCAACATTTTTGGATTTGAAAAAGCTACGATTTTTTCTCCTGACCCCTGTGAATGTTAGGGCTAAAGGTATTTGGTTTGGGAAGTTATGAGCGAAAATGTTAACCCCATTTTGGTCGACCGATCTTAATTTTGCACATATAGGGCTAATAAAGTCGTGTTTTTAGCTCTCCACATGAAAACGGGTTGAAATAGCAGCGCAAAACTTTACAGATGGGCTTTCGGGGTAATGACCATTCTATCAGGATGAAAACTTTATTTTACTTAACTCTGGTCGTCCCCTTTTAATTATTATTATTGTATAGTAACCAAAATATAGGCCAAAATGGCCAGCATGAGGTTTTATGTAAAAAATTAGTATGTCTTGCCAGGCTTCCGTTTTTCTACCTTTTTGATATGTTGTTCGGAGGTTTGTACAACAATTTACGCATAAACCCTTCTGTAGCAATTTTGTCCGGGTCATACGTAGATTTGAGTATACTAATAGATTGGTAATCGAGTGTGTTTGAGCCTATAAATGACATAACTCTAGTAGCGCGTCTATGGCAAGCTATTTTGTGTAATGATCCGATACACTCGTTTATTCGATATCTAGTTTTTCGATCGAAAACTGAGTTTTTCAACCTAATAAACCTAGGAGGTTTTTTTTTTTTTTTTTCCGAAAAACTAAGTTTTGCGATTGGAAAAACCGAGTTTATCGATAACTCGTTTTTCAACTGTAACTGAGTTTTTCGAAGAACTCATTTTTTCAGATGAAAAACTGGGTTTAGCGAAAAACCCCGTTGTTCACTTGAAAAACGGAGTTTATCGATAAACTCAGTTTTCATTGATAACTAAGTTTTTCGATAAACCTATTTTTCGATAAACTGAGTTTATCGATAAACTCATTTTCGCATTCGGAAAAACCTAGTTTTTTTTTTTTTTCGATTGAATAAAACCTCATTTACGATAACTCAGTTTTTCGATCTGGAAACTTCGGTTTTTTTCTCTGAAAACACCTCAGTTTTTCGATCGAAAACCTTAGTTTTCGAGATAAACTGAGTTTATCTGATTTATTACACAACTAGCTTGCCATAGGCCGTCCACCTCATGCATTTCTTTATTTCATTTATGCTCAATAACCAAAGTGTCGGCGGGAACGAATAATATTGAATATTCCCGCCGTTCGGAGTGCTACGTTGGGAAATCACCTCTAGTCCTATGCCGCATTTGTAAGTTGGAATTTTCCACAATACAATCTATATACATGTAGTCTACCCTTCGTGGTCTTTGTCTGCGTTATCTCTCTTTTTCATGAAAGGTTTGCCTCATAGACCGCAACAAAAGGCGCAATACCATGTAATGCGCGAACGCTATGCCGGACGATATTCTGACGATTTTAAACAAGAAAAATTCGCAGCAACGTGTTTTTGCATTTTCACACCGAGGTAGATAATCCCGTAGACAAGAAGTCACTATAAAATAATATAAATTATATCTTATATTAAATTTTCGCTTTAGATTATATACTTGATTCTTTGAATGTATCTCATAATGAAAGTGAGACATTCTATCCTTCTCACTTCTCTCCCTCCCCATCTCTTCCCTCCCTCCTTTTTTTCTCCGTTTTTCCTTCCTCTTTTCACCACCATTCTTCCCTTACTTTCTTTCCTACCAATCCTTTCCTACGTCTTCCCCCCACCAAAATTTGCTTGACCTAACGTCCTTGCCGTCAAAACAATGAATACCCTCCCCCTCTTTCCCAATTCCTCTTTCTAACCCTTCACCCTCCCTTATCTACCATACTCCTCCCCCTTTTCTTCCTCCCTTCTTCCTCACTTCACTTTACTCCCATTTTTCTCCTTGCTATTACCCTCATCTCCTTTCTTCCCCCTCTTCCCACCCCTCTCCACCCCTTTCCCTTTCAAAAGTTGAACTACCACACTCACAGCCCCCTCCCCCCTTTCCCCGTTCCCCCCTCCCTCTTACTTCTATTCTCTTTACCCCCTTTTTTTACTGTTTTACCCCACCTCTCCCCTTTGCTCTCCTCACCCTCGCCCCGCCCTCCCATCCTACGGAATCCTCTGTTTTATTCATTACCATACAATGCGCTCGGCTCACACAAAGCCTCTTGCCCTACTTTAGCCGACAGTTAAAACCCTACTCTTTAAAGCTTTCCCTTTTCCTCTTTAACCTTCTTTCCATTCATTCTGGGTGGGGGGCCCCCTTCTCCTCCTTTTGTCTTATTCCTCTCTTTGGCCTGTTTTCTCCACTTTCTACCCTCCCGGTATCCTTTTTCTCCCCTCTATTTCCCCCTTCCCTCACCCCCTCCGTTCCACCACCCTCCTCGCCCATTTTCCCCTTTTTAGCCTTCAGTCCCTATTTATTTTTTAACAAATAAACTTTAGAAGACATATTATTGCGTTACATTTTTGCTCTGAGTCGAAAACGTACACACGGGCTGATGAAAAATAACAAGTTTTGTAGCTTTCTCATCTTTAGTTCAAAAAAGACCCCCAAAATGCAACATAAACAATTGTGTTGTTATCATACATATAAATTGTCAAAAAGTCATGTGTCGAAAGTCTACAACAATCAACAATGAGGACATGTAAAACTGTCTGGCATATCCACTTGCATTTCCCACATGTCTGCTTTTTATGTGAGGGGGGTGTTGAGGTCCACTCATGGTTCACTGTGGGGTGGTGAGGATGGATGGGAGCCATCTCTGACAAATACATCATCAACTTTACAGTTCAAATTGAGCTGCTGCTGCGCTGGGTAGGTATGGCACGCTCCCTTATCAATCATTGACGAGTTTCATATCATGCGCTGTATATCGAGTTTAACACCCCGCTAGATTCGAGTTTAACAGCGCGTGCCTATCCCGTTTGACCTCTATGTTCGAGTTTTCATAAATCATTCCATAATAAAATCATGTTCCCATAATACATCATGCCGAGTTTTAAAACTGGACATGATTTTTTTCACATGTGCAAACTTGTACATAAGATTTTTTTCTCAACATGGAGCAAACTCGAACATGATTTTTTTTTCCTCAACATATGACAAAGAACATTGTAATGGCTCGGATCCCTTATTTTTTTCTTCGACGGGGATCAATAGAGATAAACCCGCTTCGTTTGGCCCCCTCTTTCACACTTATATTTTTTTAGCACATACCCAAAAAATCATTCGAGTTTTCCTCATGTTGAGAAAAAATCATTTCGAGATTTTGAAACTGGACCATGCTTTATGTCAAACTCACCTTATAAAGAGCAAAACTCGATTTATAGAGGGCAAATTGGACATATAGCGCTGTAAACTCGAATAACGCGGCACACTCGACAAATGGCGAGGAAAACTCGATACACAGCGCGTGAAACTTCGACATTCGCGGGAAACTCGCCATGATTTGATTCGTATCGTAAAACTGGCTGATTTAATCTACAAACTCAACCATATATGAGAGCACAACTCGATGTATAGAGGGCAAAAAACTGGACGATAGCGGCTGTAAACTCGACATTATAACGCTGCACACTCGCCATATGGCGAGGAAAACTCGATACACAACGCGTGAAAATCGACATGCGCGGGGAAACCTCGCCATGATTTGGATACGTGGAGCGTGCCAGAGGTATGAGATGCTGTTCGTTCATTGTCGCTGCACTGGGAATCAGTGCGATGAAATATGATGACCTTATGATTTTTCGTAGTGTGGTATAGGTGGTGTGTGTGGCATACGTGGTCAGTACGTAGCCAGCTTTTTTCGGGGGTGGGGGGGGAGGGGAACATATATTTTCAGGGGGGGCAGCATATATTAACATTTTGTTTAGTATAGTATAGGCCTATTGTAAATCACTAAATTTTCAGGGGGGAGAGATTCCCCACGAGGTGGGGGCAGCTGCCCTGCCACCTGCTTGGCTACGCCACTGCATGTGGTACACATTGCGTTGACGGTTTGTGGTTTTGGTTGCTTTGACACGTTGGGTTCTCTTGTTCAAAGGGGATATGGCAGTCTGAATTTTTCTGTTTATAAATTATTTTTTGTTTTTATTATTTCCCGCTATTCTGCTCAAATTTATTATTGTGCCCGGCCCTAATTGGCATTCATTTTGAAATGAATTTAGGTAACCGTCGATTCCTGGTCTCACGTCTCAGAAATCTTGGGGTGTCCGTGTTAAACCCTGTATCATGGATATGATAGAAAAATTGGAACTTTGGCCCTAGGATTCTAAAGAACTTTTCGCGTCACGTTATTTTCCTATTCAAAATATTCAACTGTATCACAAGTAACATGTAAGGTATGCATTCTTGTTATACCGCAACTTACGTTGTTCCTTATGAATTTTTCTACAGTGTCTGTGATCGCACGCATCATGCAAAGACAAAACATATATAGAAATGCTATTTCGTTATCAATTCAATGTGAATCCTCTTTAGCGTCCGAAAAGTGCTGACCTTTGTGAGTTTATTCATCCATTTCACCGTGACAAAAAGTCATTAAAGGCTTTCGGAATATTGACATGATTGTCGGCATGTGTTAATTTACAAAGCTACAGATACTTTTTCCCATGTTTTTCAATAACCACCAAGAATAAACACTTTGCATGGATTCTGGATCCCGAATTTTATCACAAAGTTATAATATTCTATGTTTAAAATTATATCAATTTCAGATTGTGCATCGTAAAAAGTGCATACAGGATAGGCTGAAAACTGCAAGTTTTGTGTTAAATATATAGTGGATCTTCTAGAGTAGATATCAACATAAAATTAGTTTTCAAAAAGTTTGATGTAAGCGCAAGGTTCGTTTGAATTTTCCATCTTTTTTCCCAATTTTTGCGTGTTTTGAAAACAATGTTTTGCCCCTAATTTGCAGCCCAAATAATACATTATTTTCATCTGTTATTGCTGATTTGGGGTTGTCTTACGACCCTTCACATTTGGTATAAGGGAAAGTGATTTCCTTGAGGGGATGGAACCCCTTCTTTCATTTCATATTTATTCAGTACTCACAGATTAAAAATACATAAAATCAGCACATAAAATGATAAAACAAAAAATGTAAGAATAATGATTAAGTATTGCACAACTAAATTACCAGTTCAAATTTGACACTTCGTGAGATATAGATGAGTACCAAGGGTAGCCCAAAAGGCCTCTTATAAGGAGGCTTATTTCCATTGGGGCCCTCAAGTGAAAACACAAATGGGACAAATGAGACAAGCCGGCAAGAAAAAAAAAAACCCTTACAAATACAAGCAACACCAAAAATTAAAAAATAGTTTCAATTACAAGTATATTGCACATGTATGTGATACCTGAAGGCAACCAAAAAGAGACATATTAAATTTAATAACACCAGATCACAATTCATCTGCCAAGGCTTGTTCACTCAGATGCAGTGGCGTAACGGGCCTACCCGCTCTGAGGGGGCAAATTTCCCAGTTTTGGGAAATTTTCCCTCTCAGGGGGGTCAAAAGGCCAATTTTCCCCGTTCAGAGGGCAAAAACGGCTGATTTAGCATGATTTTTGCAATTTTTTTCCCGGCCAAAGTCGTCAGGGGGGGGGGGGACCCCCTGCCCCCGCCTGTTACGCCACTGCTCAGATGTTTTTTGACTGCCATTTTGAATTGAGAAAAAATTTTCTTTCTGCTTGATAACCTTTGGTAAGCAGTTCCATTGTTGAATACCAGTATAAAAGAAAGAAATTCTAGCTTGGCCATAAGTTCTTGGCAGAGTAAAGTTGTGTAGGCTACCCCTGGTATGTATTTATGAACTGTAGACACACGTTTGAAATTGCACTTTATATCATTGTATATTTTAAAAACCTGGTTTAATTTTAGTTGAGTTACCCTATCCTCACAGATAACAAACCAATGTTATCCCTTTCTTTTTGACCCACATGGCTGCGGGGGCTCAATTCTAATATAAACCTAACAACTTTATTTTGCATTGTTTTGAAGTCTGTTTTTTTAAATATTGAGGAAGCATTGAAAACCAAGCCGAACATGCATAATCAAAATGACATAAGATGAGTGTGGAACATAGGACCTTACGTGTTCTGCTATTTAGACATCCCGCATACCTATACAAAAACTTTAACCTAGAACCAGCTTTTTTAAGAACTTCTCAAGCAACCTTTCACCGGTTAATGATACATCCAAATTTACACCAAGGTACTTTGCATTCTGAGTTGTATTCAAGATGTTTTACATCACGTTGTGTGACATTGAAAGATTTTACTTTTGCGAGTTTTCGTTTAGTACCAAATAACATGCATTCTGTTTTCCCTAAATGCAAAGATAATTTATTATCGATTAACCATTGTCTACATGTCTCAAGTTCTTTACCAAGCTTAATAGCAATACTATCAGGATCTCTACCGGATACCCGGTATCCTGGCTTGGGCACTAACGGGAGTTAACACTTAACTGCATAAGGGGGGGGGGTTCCTAGGTACCCAACTTTAGTTTTTCAGCCGGCGATTTTTAACGCTGCAATATATTTGGTTTATATTTTTTGTATTTGTCTAACTTTTAGTTGCGCTTGCATTGGTGCAAAAAAAAAAAATCAAATCCATCGCGTCGTTTTTGCGTTAATTAGGTTGGGTACCTAGGAGCCCCCCCCCCTTTTGCACTAACGGAAGTGCCCATGACAAAAATGAAAAATCTTATTAGAGTTACTGTGATTCTGAATTTCATAATGCATACACCTAGTGACATAAACAAAGTAAGTAATTAATTAAAAAAATCTTGCAAAGTATAGTAGGCCATTGGAGCCATTATATTTTATATACATCATGTAGCGATTTACTGTAGGAACCTAAATATAAAATGGCATGAGACATTTATGTTTGTGCTTTATATGGTAAATATAGTTCATTCTTCACCAATTAAAGCAATCAGCACAAGTCTAGGGGAAGCAATGCCGTAGAAAATGCAGAAACAAATTAGTGTTTTTTTCGCACATTTTGACGCGAAATTAAAATCAATGTTTTGCCCCTAATTTTTTTACTGAACAACTTTCTTGAGTTTTTATTTCTTATTGTTGATGTCTTTGAAGACTTCTAACATGTGGTGGATTTCATCTAAACAATCCTTTAGGAAAGTGGTTATATTAGGGGGGGTCCCTAGGAACCCCCCCCCCCCCGTTATGCACTAACGGAAGTGCAAACCCCTTATGCAGTTAAGTGTTAAACAGTTACAGCATGCATTTTACGGGTAGTATTTTTTCACAAATAAATTAGTTAAAGAAAGGGGCGTCCAATTCATAATTAATTTTACAAGACCCCAAAGGAACAACTTTGTTTCTAGTAGATAGCGCCAAAATCAAAATGCGAAATGCGCTTAATTTTCATTTTATTTTTTTTAAAGGATTTCCCTTAGAAGTGCCTCAAATCACACCAAATGCTTAGCCAAAAGAGTTTCAAACCATTATATATTACTGTAAAATTTTTCATTTTATTTTTTTTAAAGGATTTCCCTCAGAAATGCCTCAAATCACACCAAATGCTTAGCCAAAAGAGTTTCAAACCATTATATATTACTGTAAAATTATTAGTTTGTAATTTTGGTTAAATGAGATGTTCTATCTCTGAGGCGGGTTTTTTTGTCGAAAAAAAAAATAAATTTCCTCAATTCATCAAAATTAATTTAAAAAAAATGCGGTAAAATGGCCACAGAATGAAAGTGTGCTCGGCCTACTGGAAATAAACTTTATTTGTTTATTTATTTTTGTTTGTTTAATTAATGGAATCGGTTCCATATGTACCTCCATTTAAAGATCTAGAGGAAACAAAATATTTTTATTTATGCGCCTAACCTTACAAACCCTAGGCCTTCCCAAAAATGTTTTTTTTGTAGAACTTCGAATGCTTTAGGCTTATTTTG
>JAMKCH010070920.1:0-87062 GCA_023653785.1 Ophioderma brevispina
GTGGTTTCAAAGGGTAGAATTCCGCCATTGCTTAAACGGGTTAAGCAAAAGTAGTCAACATATAAAATTCAAAAAATTAAAACAAAAAAAAAATCAATATAACATATTTTTTTCAGTCAAGATGTCCTTTTCTTTATATCGAATTGACAATGTTAATGTTTCCTTATTTAACAAATTGGTAAATTCACTTATTTGCGTAATATTCAGGCGAAAAGACTCAAAACAAAGGTAAGGCAGATATTAGCACGTTTTGAAGACACATTGGAGGAAAAAAAAATTTCAAAGAACCCTATTTAATGTTAATAAAATATAGGGCCTACACCACGCGTGACTAAATGAAGAGGACGATGATGAATATCAATGAAAACGACGACGGAAAGTGCTTTTGTTAATAAGCCAGTCTTGATATTGGGGAAGGACGAATTTCGACGAGCAATGCGGACGGAAAATCAAGGACACAAAGTTGAAATACACTGACACAAAAATAAATATCAGTACGAAAATTAAATTGGTTTTGCGTTTCTCGGATTCACATTTTTTAGGGGGGACGAATTCCAATTGTCTGGTTTATTATTAAATCAATTAAACAAGTTAGCGAAATTAACTGGGAAAACCTCTAGTAACCCTGTAAGATCCCAAAAAAAACCCTTAATCAATGGCAGAATTCTACCCTTTATGACCACCCACATAGATAAAAGTTTATCAATAAGCATAGTGCAACCCCACCCGCACCGTGTTCTTAGACGAAGGCCTGCTTTTTTACAGGCACTATGAATTGGATATATGCCTATTAGTTGAGAACCCAATCATGAAATAAACACTTTTTTATTTTTGTTATTTTGTTTATTTATTAAGTAATTATAAAAGACAAGATTCTTAAATCAATTATAAAAGACTAAATGGCTTTTCGATTCAGTAGGTCAATCGCCCCGGCGGACGAATTTGTCAAAGGTTTGACGAATACTCAACGACACAGAGTTGAAATACAATGAAACAAAAATGACATCAGTTACTGAAAAAAGTTAAATCGGTTTGCGTTTCTCGCGATTCACATTTTTAGGACGAAAAAAATCCCAATGTCTGATGTATTAAATCAATTACACAAGTGCGAAAATATTAAAATGGGAAAACCAGATTTAGTCATTCACTCTCTGGGTGTATCAAGGCTATCAAGAGTCATGATCTCGAGTGCACGGATTGAGTTTCGCGTCGTCGAAGGTTATGCTGAGAATCATAGCATAGAATCCTTAAACATTAATATATAATGCCGGCCCCGCTGAAACTCGAAATAAAGACGAAAGACATGGGGGGGGGGGGGGGGTCAAGACGCATGAGTTTTCCCGATCCTGTGGCAACCGGAGAGATGATTAATGTACGAACGTCTATCGCAAGCCATAAAGCCATAACATATTGCTGCAAAGCGTTGCGAGAAAAGTAGGACACGCGTTGCGACATTTCGTCAACGCGTCTGCGGTGATAGGGCATCATAAATCGTGAATTCTGTGACGTATTCAAAAATAGACCCACAACGCGTGCTAGATACTTGGATACTTTGCAAACGCGTTGCAAACCTTTCACAACGCGTTTTGCGGAGATTCACAACGAGTTGCATAGCTTCCTAACGCAGTTGCGAAGGACCACAAGCCATAAGGGTCATAAAGATTGCCGCAACGCGTTGTGAGAAGTCACAACGCGTTGAGACATTTTGGCAACGCGATGCGGCTGCGGCCAATCAAAATCATGAATTTCTGTGACGTATTTAAAAAATATCAATCCACAACGCGTGCGGCAATACGTTGTGACCCTTATTGCCTTCAACACGCGTTGTGAGTTTACAAACAAACAACGCGTTGTGAGCTCGCACGCTTTTGTGAAGGCTTGCAAAACGTTGTGAAGGCGATAAGGGCATAACGTATTGCCGCAAAAACGCGTTGGTGGATTATTTTTTGAAAGAACGTCACAGAAATTCATGATGTTTGATTGGCGAGGCCGCAACGCGTTCCCAATGTCGCAACGCTTTTGTGACTTTCTTCTCACACGCGTTGCGCAATCTTTATGACCCATATGGCTTGTGAAAATTCGCAACGCGTTGTGACGGTCGCAACGCGTTGTGAAGGCTTGCAAAACGTTGTGAGTTTTCCACAACGCGTTGCTAGATACTTTGCAACGCGTTGTGGGTCTAATTTTTGAATACGTCCCACAAAAATTCATCATTCTAATAGGCCGACACCGCAAACGCTTACTACTACTTTCTCGCAACGCGTTGCCGAAATGTCGCAACGGTTGCGGCAATCCGTTATGGCCTTAGCTGCGATAATCGCTTGCGCGAAGACCTTCAGGGTGGATTTCCAGGGGCCCGGTGCTGTGGGACTGAGCCCACTCGAAAGCTCCTGGGTTTTTGCCAGCTTCGAAGGTAAAAAGTAGTTTTCAGAGCACAAATTTCATAATAATTTGATCGTTGAAGCTACAATAAATCATCCTTTCCTTTTTCATATTCTTTTCTTCTTCTCCTTTCTTTCGATCTTGCCTCTTTTCCTTTCTCTTCTTCCTTCTTTGTCTAGTCTTTTCCCTCTTTCTCTTTTCTTTTATTAATCCTTTCCCCTTTCTCTCCCTCTTTCCCTTTCTTCTTCTTCTTCTCTTCCCCTGTCGGTCTTTTTTCTCTCTTTTTTCCTTTCCTTTTTTCTTTCTCTTCTTCCCATCCTTTTTTTTCCCTTCCCAATTTTTCTTTGCTCCCCCTTCCCGATTTTTTTTTGTGTCGGGAAGGGGGCACTGGTTACGACGACGCCACTACAAGCCATATATTTACTTTCATTTTCCACCTACTTTAGTTCGAAGATGGCTGTCATACGGCCGTTTTCAAATTTCGTTGAAATTTAAAATTGCCTCGCAATATATTTTATTATATTGTACAAAAATTTGTACAAAAATTATTATAACGTACAAGTAGAGTATGAAATGTATGCGTTTGAAAGATTTAGAGACTCATATCTGGCATTTTTGGTTTGTTAACTATTCTTTCGACAATATGCCATATGTTGTTATGAATTGACAAACATTTTGGAATTTGTAAGCCTGTAACAAATATAAAAAATCGAAATAATAATTATCTACTGAGGTAAATGAAAAACTGTCTCATACTTTAATTTATAGTTTAATAATAATTTCTGGATCGTGCATAACTTCATAAAATAACCATATGGTAATTTATAAATTTTAAAAAGTTTTAAATTGGTCATCATCTGGGATTTCTTCCTGATAAAAACAAAACATTCAATATATCTCCACACTTTCATATACAAACATTTTTTTTATACTATTTTGCAATATTAACCAAAAATATATTACATATATATGCTATTTTAAGGTTTTAATTTTTGAAATGGTCGCCATTTAAATTTGAGGATGCTGTTAATTAGGGGATGACCCGATTTAAGTATATAAATAAAGTTTTCATATTAATATATTCCTGATTTTTTCTTACACAATCACTGTTCGCTTTTTATCTCTCTCCTTTCAATCTTTCTTTCTGCATTGTTTCTTCTTTCATTTCATATTAACTTTAACACTTAAGTGTTGGTTTTTGTGTTAAATATATGTAATTTTTTTTAATTTTTTAGTTTTTTGCTTTTTAAAATTTTGGTAAGTTTTCAAAATGATTGCTGCTGTGAGCGCAATGCTCTTCTTCGGCGGAATGGGCGAGACCAACGTAAGTCATTTTGACCAAGTTTACAGGAAGAACTTTTTTGTGTTTCTGTTGCTTCTAGAGGTGGATGTGTCCATAATTTAAAGCAGGTAATACATAGGAATTATTTGTGAATATAATCACAAATTTCTCCTTGATAAACGTAATTAAATATTATTTACAAAAAGAGAACGTACGTGAAATCCAGTATTTTCTTGTTAATGCCAAGACCAATGTAAGTTGCACTTACTTTGGTCTTTCCAATGAAAAAAAAAAAATGTTTAATGCACAAGACCAAACGTAAGTGCCACTACGTTGGTCTGCATTAAGCGGAAAAAAGCGCATTGCACATTACGTTATGCTTCTTACTAATTACACACACTTTTTTAATCGCTTACATTTCTTCACATATAGTTTAAATTAGCGCAAATACCTCCTCTTTCAAAATTCACCCCAAAAAGTCCAATTTCGACCAAAATGTCCACCTTACATGGTCTTGCATTCAGCCGACGATTTGAATTTTCCTTTTTTTTTCCCCATTTTCGCGTGTTTTGAAAACGATGTTGTGCTCCTAATTTGCAGCCAAAATAAAAAAAAAATTTTAGTGTGATTGGGGTTGTCTTATGACCCTTCACATGTGATATTAAATTCGTTGCACAAAACTCCATCGGGAGAAAGTGGTTCCTTGGGCGGGGGGGGGGGGGGGGGGGGGGAGGGGGGTCCCCGGGTACTAGGAGTGAAAAACCCCCTGGTCACTTAAGTGTTTTAAAAAGCGTTGGGAAATAGAAAATAGATTTCCTCCCCCCCCCACCGGGCACTGCCATCTTGGAGGTAACGCTTATGTAAGAGCTGGTCAGACCCCCCATCTGCAGCATGTTGTTTTCAACTAAACTAAAGACCCCAAATTTTTGGAAACAGTTATCACGGTCACCAAAAGACTCCTCTATGACTCATCCCCTGTTCCCCCCCCCCCACCCCCCTCACACCAACCCACAAAAACCACAAAATTTTTGGGGAAGATAAAATTAGGGAAAATTTTCACCAAAGACCTCTTTTTTAAAGATTTTTCCCAAAAATGGGGTCTTTGGGTGACATATTTAGCAAGTTATTGTCCGAAAAAAACCTCGTTTTTGAGCAATTTGTCTGTCTCCTACCCAAAGATTCTTATTTTTGAATCCTCTGTCATGAATGCCCCCGGGGTTTGGAAGCAAGCGTCCAGCCTTACATCCGTATCCATTTTCAAGGTGGGTCCCCTCCCGGTTTAACTCTCGTCTACTTGAGCAATTTTTAAACAAAAACTCCAAAGGGGTTTGCACCCCCCCTTACTAAATATCGATTCCTATAAATACCCACAGCCGTAACTTAGAGTTCTTCTTTCCAATTGACATGATTCAATCAAACAAATAGGAAATTACTGTTATCAGTTGCTAGAAAGAACCTGGCTAGAATCCTTTTCAATCGCCTTGTTGATCACTTGGATTAATGTCTTCTTCCATAGAGTCAATGTGGCTTCAATTCATCTTAATGGTGCGTCAGGTCCACGATGGTATGATGGCGAGTGTGCAGGATCATCTTGAGTCTTCTGATAGATTCCCAGTAACTATTGGAGTAAAGCAAGGATGTCTTCTAGCACCAGTCCGCTTCAGTATCATGTTTAGTGTCATGCTTCAAGATGCCTTCTACAACGGCTGTCCTGGGATATGTATCAACTACCGTTATGATGGAAAACTGTTAATCAATCTGAGACGGATTCTGGATAAGAATTTGCCCATGACTTCTCGTTTGCTGATGACTGCAGTGTGCCCTATCTGCTGGCACACATAGTAATATGCGAAACATTTGCCAGTGAAAACTTTGGCTTGACCATCAGCACAAAACAGACTGAAGTCATGTACCAACCTGATCCTGGGCCGGGAAGCCATATGTGAAACCATCTATCACTGTTAAATATCAGAAGCTAACAGCAGTTGACAAGTTCACATACTTGGGGAGCATGTTGTCCCGTGATGTGCTCGTTGATGATGAAATCAACAACAGGATTGCAAAAACCAGCCTTACTTTTGGCCGCCTGCGGGTAAAGGTCTGCGAACGGTCAGGAATAAGATTGCACACCAAACTAATGATCTACAGGCTATTGTCCTGCCATCCCTCCTTTATAGTTGTGAAACCTGGACAGTGTACCAACGCCATGGTAGAAAATTAAATCACTTCTATCTGACCTGTCTGAAAAGGATACTGAATATCAAGTGACAGGACAAAGTCCCTGATACGGAAGTCCTCACTCGTGCTGGTATGCCAAGTATCTACACCATCTTTAAGAAATAACAGCTTAGATGGGCTGGTCATGTGACCAGAATGTTTCACTAACGTTTCCTTAAGAAAATCTTTTATGGTGAACTGATGACAGGAAATCGTTCACGTGGTGGACAGAAGAAGCGTTTCAAAGATACACTCAAGTCTTCGCTCAAAAGCTTCAATATATAGACGTAAACAGTTGGGAAAGCCTAGCCCAAGATCACCCCACATGGCGCAGCCTTATCAAAGATGATGCTGAAACATCATAATCTTAGAGAATCAGCAAGGCTGAGCGTAAAAGGCAGAAGCGCAAGTTCAGAATCAACTCCATAACATCGGGCAGTACCCCTTCCATCGAACGTCCCGTGTGTCACAGTCTTTTCCATGCTTAAATTGGTCTCATCAACCACATGCGTGCCCACAAAACTTCTTCACCTTCTTAAATTATTTGTCTTGTCATGGCCATCTTCATCATTGATGGATGGACGAACGAACGATATCAAAAAAGTACCAACATCGTCATTATGACGTCACTATGATGTCATCAGCTGAGGAAAGTATGATAATGCTAGATATGGGGTGGACAATTGATATTTCGCAACTTTTCTGAGTCAAAAAATTATTATAGCACTAAAACGCTCTGAGTATATAAAACTAGTAATTTTTCCATCAAGTAGAGGTAAAAAAAAAAACCCGAATGAAAATCGAATAATCCTTACTCCTAACTAATCCGGAGTCAAATTGGTCAAGCCATTTGGATGTTATAAGCCAAATGTGTATAAAATGGTCCATAGATCTATATTAGATGATTTTATCAAAGTTTTTAGAGGCTTCTTTAAGGTATATAATATGCGATGTTCGTTTCTCGCGATTTTTGTCTACTGGGCCCGGCCATCTCTCGGCGGCCCTGATTAGTATATGTATGTGTAGTGGTGGCAATGACGGTGAAGACTTCAGAGTATAAAGAGCATGACAAATAAAATACTTCTACAGACTTTTTATCAATAAACTAATTAGTTAATTATGGTCCAGTTAATGGTACTGATATAAATTTTTGTTGTTAAAATACTTTTTCTTCGAGGGGATTTCTTTACAAGAACCTTCCAACTGTCACAGAGCTTCGTACGTTTAGATAATAATTCAATCCACATTTTTTTCAAGACAATATAGCTAGAATATACTGAAATACATGTAGAAACAAAAATACATTTGAGATGCAACTCAGGAATTTGTATTCTAGTAGTATGAGATAAAAAGTAATGATTATTAGCTGCCCGAGCAAAGGTTACTCAGAACACCAGCAAGCGATAGCAAACATGAAGGACAATCTCAAAATTTTATCTGAGAGGAAACAGATAAAGGGAACAATTAAATAGAATAATGCATTGAGGCCGAATGTACACTTGAAATGCAGAGGATCTCCATCTCCCCAGACACTCAATCACTTCATCGGGAAAACCGCTTAATGCTGCAGCTGTTGCCGCCCTATATTCTAAAGCTGTGGGTGGTGCTAAAGAAGAGGTAGATAAACCTAAAACTTAATACCCTCTTTCAAAATATGTGAAAATTGATGAGAAGTAAGAACGCTCCCACCAAAATGAATGAACAAAGGACCAGAAAAGGATGGTCTTGAATTCACAAAGTCAACCAATGCTCTCACAGGACAAAGAACAGGAATCGAGGAGCTATCAAGTTTAATGCTTGTAGAAACCCCTCTCTGATCAGTGTTAGAAAATCGTATACGAAGCAATACGCAAGATCCCACAAACTCAACATCAGCGCGTGCAATTATATTAGAAATATTTTTCTGGCCAGTACTAGCGAACTTACCTATACTGAGAAAACAAAAAAAAAAGCCCAAGAGAAAAGCGGCTTTAAAAAGCTTCACCTCAAACATGGACTTGCAAAAAGAGGTTGCCGCGCGACAAACAATGAAAGCAATTTTGGTGTTATTGGAAGCCTACCATTTGTATGAGAATTAGTTCTTCTACAATGTTCTTTTAATTTTTTGATAACAAAACTATTTGTGGGATCTTGCCACCCATTGATGTTGTGAACAAAGGCCAAGGCCGACACATGTGAGTTTATTGTGGAAGGAGCATAATTTTCGCTAGACAAAAATGAAATGAACAAAACAATATGAGAAATTGGAGCTGGCCAAACAGAGATTAAATTTAAATTAGATCTAAAATCAATAAATTTCACTAAATTCCTCCTGTAGGTATCTCATGTATCAGGAGCCAAAGATGAGCGTAGCGGGCGTTTTGATTCAAAAACTAAAGCGTCCACAGAAATTCTTGAATTGGCGTGCCCTCTGCTTCTGCTGCAGGTGCTAGGAATTTGAAGCGATTTGTCTGGAAAAGGGAGAGAGTATCTGCAATGTTATTCGTGCTTGCTAAAATATGTTTCACACAAAAGGCTAAATTTGACTTCAAACACGAGAAAACCTTCAAACACTGCAAAACCACGTTACTTATTTTCGGCATTTAGAGGACTGGTTATTACGGCTTATTACAGACCTCTCCTTATTCTCTTTCCTTACTTTCACAAAGGTGACCCCCAAACACTACCACACCGCCCAGAAAAGGGAACAATTCAAGCCATGTATTGACTTTTTTGACGTTTCTATTAGGCCACCGCCCCTGAAACCATTTACCCCTAAAAATCCCCCAAAGCCAACGTCATTACTAGCATATGTGAAGAACTGTTAAATCGCAATCACTAAACGAAGCTTGATCGGGGAAAATGGTTTGGCATGGAAATGGTTAGAAACAAAAACGCCACATGGTTGTTTCTTTTGGCAACTGAAGCTAAGCGCAATTTGCCACCACGGTCTCATTTATCCCCACCCGTGAGTCAATTAAATGCCGCAAAAAAGCACGACCGGGTGACAGAGCTTTAGATAAGAATGCCAAAGAACCCATTAGTGAGGACAAATCACACAAGGAAATTTCAGAGGCATCAATAGCGTCTGGACTTTAATTCTATCTCTGATATTTTCTTCAGGGATACTAATAGTTTGTAAAATCGTAATAAGTTCTAAACCCAAATAAGTGAGAAACAGTCAGCAGGATTGGTACTCATAATTTTCTGCATACGTTTTCGAAAATTACAAGACGAAATGCTCGAAGCATCACAAACCCCGGACATACATGAAATCCAGGCGTAGGGGTGATTTATTGATGAGTTCCCTTTTGCCACCCATCAAGAAAAGTGTATTTTTTTCGAATAAGGCTGTTGGTGAACAAGAATCGCCCATTTGAAGCGCCTTGTCAAATGACATTTTATACCTCGCCTTTCACCCAAAAGCTGACATCACCTTAGGTGAATGGCAATAGCCTAAAAGCAGATTCAATGTCGCCTTTGCTAAGGCAACCATGGAGGAGAACTACTGGAAAACTGCCGTGTCAAAGCGCATATAACAGCACAGTAATCATGATCAATGCCATCTTGTATCGACTGACCCACTGAGGGAAAAGAGAGGTGCTGAATGAATATCTAAACTTGCCAGACTGCGACTTAGGCACAAGAAACTATAGGTGAGAGTACTCAAATTATAATAGGAATTTGTGAAAATGGCCCAGCGATTCTCTTTAACTGGGCACTTCGTGTTCATTATCTTTTCGTTAGCTAATAATGGGTCCACCGCGCAACGATTTGAGATTGGGCGAATCTCTTCAACAACCGCTTTCACGTCATAGCCCAAGCCGAAAACCAAAATGTGAAAACGTCACGCAACATAGTAGCGATTTTTTTATCAGGGTACAAATCTAATAAAGGAAGCAAAGCGTCTAGTAATAGGAGATGGTATGGGCAGCACAGGCAATTGTCCCATTGCACAGTGGATGACAAGTGGGTGATTTGCGTGACCAATTTATCTTCCCTTTGTGAAAGAAAACGCCCCGTGTCCAACTCTTGCATTGAGTCACATTTGGACTGTACCTACAATCTTTGCGGGAGCAGAGGCATGTTAAGTTTCAAGCAGACCGTTTTCGTTTGAAAAAAATAGAACCTGCTTGACCGCTGGGGGGCTTTCTAGTGGAATTCTGCACGTAAATTGTTGAAGAAAAGCCACTGTAAAAGGCGCCCAAGACCATAGGTCGCCATCGATGAGGACCAAGGACTGCTGTGGTGCAGACTCGCTGAAGAAACCTAAATTGTTGATTATAAGTGCGCAGCCCCATCCTCCAAACATAGAGGCATAGTCCTGATCAAATGTTTAGAAGTGGCCGGAACCCGGCTGGATGGCTTCTAAAAAACAATGAACTCACACACCAACAATACATAGTCTGGCCATGGTAGATGAATCACTTGCCATAGGGTTTGAAACTGTTTAAAATAGGGGCCCCATTGCGTCCCAGAAGAGCCACCCCTTGATCCTAAAAAATTGTTGACATGGATCACTTTTGTCCAATAAAAGACAAAATATACTACTCCCCGTTAACTATCTTAGTTCTAATAATTCTGTGGCACAGTCATCCCTAATGATGAACAAACGGACATAACGGGAAAAAAAGAACCTAATTGCTGCTGTGATGGGACAGATAGGGAATAGATTTGGAACCGGCAATAAACTAGCACTTGAAAACCATCTATATCGCCAATTAGGCACCGTACAAAACTGTATATCGAAACCAAAAGAAAAATAAAGTCTATCTGATGTAAGGCCAACAGTGTAATGCGGGAAATGGGCAGTCGACGCCTAAACTGAGCTTGAAACGACGCAACTCATTGGACCCAAAAAACCTGACCGGAAAAACAACTACCTAGCGATTTGATCACGAACGATCAGAATAAACCATTTCTGGTATGGGGTACACCAGTTGTCTGCCGATAAACGTCAGAAAACTCTTATTTTCATGGAAAAGACACTGTGGTATTAAAATAGGTTGTAGGATGGAATTAGGGAATTAAGAGTTCCAAATGAAATAATGGGTAAACATATTATATTGATTTTAGGCCCCGAATCACTCCTACTGCATTCCATTTGATAGTAGAATAGCTCTACTTTTTTGTGAGGTGGAAGGTATGAATTGAGGGGATTGGTAGATATATAAAAAACTTAGTCCGTGTTTTGTGGTATGATGTGCGTTATAGCTGTGATAGCCAACCCTGAGCGGTTGGCCATTCACAGTCCCAATAGTCAAAGCATAAACCCTAGAATGATCAAAGGAAAGCGCAAACTAAATCCTGAAAGAGTTTTAGTGAAAAGCGGTGAAAGTGATGTTAGTGAAATAGTGAGAGGATACAAGTTCTGCATTGAACACACAGGTGGACTGAAGCCTCTAAAATGTAGTATGATTGTGGTAGGCACTTGTTTAAAAACAAATCTGAGGGATAGACACTATGCATCACATAGTACTAAAAATACAAAGTATTACTTTGGGTCAAACACAATTTGACTTGTTCAATTATCTATTTCAATTTCAAGATAAAGCCATCCAAAAACTGGTAGACAAAAATAAATCGACCCCGCAGATTGGCCAAAATGCAATATCCTGCCACGTTTAGCATAGAGGATTCATATGGGTGAAAGACCATATAGCTGACATTGACATTGGACAAATAATGATCAAGTTGTCACAAGAGTCAGACGGACAGTGATCAATGGTGATTCAGACACAGGAATTCGACATTAAATGATAGTTCAAGCTTATTTTAAAATCATAGACTAGTATAACCACCGTATTGAGTAGGCCATTATGGCGCAGCATAGGCATATGGTACTTTACAGTTTAAGACACTGCACAATCAGATGACTGGACGAACCACGTAACTTTATTTGTTTGAGTTTGGCAGTTTTACGTTACAATCCGATCCTTTGGTAGTGTGGCGATCTGGAAGAATCCGAGATGATTTTCTTGGTATTTCTGTCCCCTATTTGAGTAAAGGACGAAGGCCAAACTCCGCCCATAAACTCTACCATTCAATTGGAATTAATGTAAACAACCCCCAAAACCGAGGCAAAGAAATAACGAAGAGCATCAATGATGCATAAGACCACGACCCAATTGTATGGTGGAACTGGATGACTCCTTGGAGACGCAATGCAGGACACCTAAGAAAGTTATTGGTTAGCCGACCGTTTTGAACAAATAAGAATCAAGATTCGACATAAATTATTGCTTTGGCAAAATAGAAAAGGTACGATGTCGCACAAGTCATTTGAGGTCAAATGAACCCGTAGGGTGCTCTTTTCCAATGGTGCAAAAAAATACATTCCTGTCATATTTTTTTGGAAAATTACATAATGCCTCTTTATTCCATGTTATAATCTGATTTACCATTTTCAGAAACTCAATAATGCCCCTTTAATTGGGACTTGCCCTTTAAATGGTAAATGGAGGAATGGGCCGGTATTTGGTAAATGGGAGGAATAGCCTGTTTAAAAATTGTAAAATGAGGAATGTCCCTTTTCTTGGAAAGGAAGGAAAGGCACTTTAATTTTAATATAAAATGGCATTGCCCTTTCCAAGGAAATGATGGAAAGGCCCCTTTGGCAAATGGAGGAATAGCCCTTTATTGGTATGAGAAAATGGCCTGAAATGGCCCCTTGTAATTGAATAAATGAGGAATTCATTGTAAATTGATTAATGGAAGTGCCCTTAAAAAAGGTTAATAATGGAGGAATGGCCTTTTAAAGATAAAGGCGGTCACCGGCTTTCGTGACCACCAAGAACTCTAAAACATAACTCGATGCAAGGACTCTATCCATATCTCACCAACAGAGAACTCTAAAAAACAACTCCTTATTGGTGAACTGCCATCCTAAACTCACCAAAACCAAAAAAACCCGCAAAAATCAGGAACTACCAAAAAAAACCTACAAATTCTCAACGGGGATGAACTCCCTCAATAATCACCATGACATTCATTCATTCATTCATTCATTTCGATTTTTCAGTTACTCACATATCAAGAATACAGCAAGACAGCAAAAGAGAATTAAAAATAAACATTATAAATACGAAAAATTGATCAATTGCACGATTTACCAGATATAAAAAACGGAAATTTTGGGGATATGAACTAAACAATCAAAAGAGTACCAAGGATAGCCCAAAAAGAACTCAAAATAGTGAAGCTTATTTCCATGGGCGTCCTTTCGAAAAAGAGATGAACCAAGCGAATCAGGCAACAGATCAATAAAGTAATATTAAATTATTAAAACACAAACCCCAAATTATTGCACAAAATGCCTCAAACAAAGAGAAGCTGGCCTAATTAATACTTGATGACTGAACCCTCTCTGAATGTTAGGGACCCTGATCCATTCAGATGTTTTTGATGGCCTTTCTGACCTGGGCCAGATTGGGATGGTTTAATAGATTTGGTAATGAATTCCAGGTGTGATGCCACTGTAGAAAAAGGTGTAACACACATTACCATAATTCCTGGGAACAACAAAATTATAAGGCATCCCTGGTACAATAGGTTATGCAAGACTTTGTAGTCTAAAATTGAAATTTAGGTAACCCGGGCTGTTCATGGAATATTGAAACCTGATCATTTCATTTGGATCACCTTTCATGCACAGAAAACATACCCAATTTTACTTCGATCTGCTGACCGATGTGTGTGGCGAGGTCCCAAATCCAAAATGAACCGCAGAAATTTTTTTTGCTGATTTGAAGTCAGTTATTAAGGTGTTGTGTGAGATGAGGAGTACCATGAAGAACATGTGTAATCGTAATGACACATAATAAGAGATTGCAGGGTTACGGGTGGATAAGGTTAAGCTACCAGCTTGTCTATACAAGAACCTCAACCTTGCACCAGCCTTTTTGATGAGTTATCTGGGCAATTGATCTCACCATTCAGTTTTCATCAAGGGTGACACAAAATTTTGCAACCTTGGAGGACTTTATTGTTTGACCACTACAGGAAACTGAAAAAGAATGCAACCTTAGGTGAGTCTTCTCTTTGTACCAAATAACATACCACTCGGTCTTCCTAAGGGAAGGAGAGTTGGTGGTTACAAGCCACATGGCCTACATGACTCAAGGCCATATCCAAGTCTGTCTTGCAATGTGTTCTGGGATCTTATCAGACACCAAAAGGGCACTGTAATCTGCGTAAAGCAGGAGCTTGCACTCGACACGGCTGGCAAGTCATACGTAGCAGCGAAATTTTGACGGGGGCCGAGTATGCTTCCTTGAGGCACGCCACAGCAGCACACCAAGGGGATCGGAATCGACATCGTAACATTGCCAAATTGTTCCTGTCAGTCAGGTACGATGTTTGTAAATCCCAGTCAATGAAGCGATCCCAAGGGCTATCAGTTTCTTACAGAGAATGACATGGTCAACAGTATGAAATGCCTTCTGTAGATCAATTAGGACTAAACCGGTTGTAATTACCAATGGACATTGACTCCTGATATAGGCATTAAGGTGGATCAGGCAGGTATCGGTTGAAAATGAATCCTGAACCCAGATGGACCCATACAAAAATATTGATATCCCTCAATGTAGGCCTCCAACTGAGCATACACAGCCTTGTTTAAAGTAATTTAGATGTTACACACAAGATGCTCACTGGCCTATAATTGCCCAACATCTGACCGACTATGTTTTGTACAAAGGTCACCACGAGCGAGTGTAAATTCAATTGGGACTGTACTTGTGGGACTAGCACCTTGATTATGTGGGTCAAATTGATCCTGCAACAATACAGTGCCCCCATCTCTAAGAATTTCGCAGGTACTCCGTCGAGGCCAGTGTGCTTTGTTAGGATTTAGAGATCGAAGCTCTTTAAGAATAAAATCACGGGACACAGGCATGTTTAAAAGAATTATCGATGCCACCACCAGTTTCTCAGAATGGCCGAAAGAAATCTGGAGTCACGCTAAATTTTCCTAGAGAGGTGGTAGTTTGTTTTTTGGTACTGCCACTGTAATTGCGAAGTAGTATAAACTGGTTTGATATAGTTAGAACCAACCATTACTGGGATGAAGCACAGTTCACCATCAATATTAAGAATAACCCGAAGTGGGTCTTTGCGTTTATTACTATAACCCCGGGTTTTCAATTGCTCCAAGAGTTTTTTAGGAGTGAATTGGTGTTCTTCGATTCTATTCTATAAAGAAATACTCTGGGCCTTTTACATCCCTTTGAATCTTATTTCTTATCTGCATACTTCAGAATACAATTCAGGCGTTTGGTCTTTTTAAACCTGTATAACATAGTATCCCGTCAATTTGATTTGCAGCTCAGATTCATTAAACATCCCTGGTTCAGACGATTTTTTATCTGATTTCTTTAACTGGAGCTAAGGTTTCAATAATATTAGGAGAAAAAACTGTTTTGAAGACACACCAAGATCTATTAACATCACTAAAATAAACCCAAGACCAGTCGGCGAGTGAGATGCAGGACGTAATGCATCAAACGGTTACTCACTTTTTCAAAGATCGGAATATTGACAGTGTTATGATGTTTCATTTGGCCTTTGACAACTTTCCGAGTACCGTAAATCAACAAATGATCAATCATGCCAATATTGATAAATACCAGTGACAAATTTGATTGCGTGGTTGCCCCAAATAATGTGATCAATAGCACACTAAGAACTGGTTAGATTGATCCTGGTGGTCACTGAATTAAAATTTTTAAGATGAAACAAGAGCAACATATCAAGATATTTTTTAACAAACCAGATGTTTTTGGCGCCCAACAGTCTTAATGTTGACTCACGGGATCATGAACTTACAGTCGATTGACTCGAAATAATATGCTCTAACGGTCAAGGAAGCCACGGCCTTGAGGAGACGATAGCAAACAACCGACAATAATTGGTTTTGTTTTTGCAAAGTAACTCCACCCAGAGTGCTTCAACATTTCTTCAAATAATCCAATCTGCTTATTTAATTAAAAGCCAACTTGGTCTTAATGTACACTACACACACCCCCGCCCTCTCTATTCCGGTCAGCTCTGATCACAGTAGTAACCATCAATATTTATGTCGGAGTCAGTGACGGACACTATACGATCCATGTCTCAGTATTGCCTTACAGACCCGAAGATGTTTTGCAAGAATTTCAGTTCGATATTTGATTTAGAGACCTATATGATGTTGAATAAAATGGCGACCCTTTGTTTAAAACAGTCAAAAAAGGAGTCAAATGTTCGTCAAAAGATAATTGGAGTTAGACGAATCCATTGTCATTCCCAGGATAAGAGTTTGTAAGATCCTGTTCATCATCCCGGTAGCAACCGGAAAGCGCATTATATGGCACAATGATTGCATATGTAGTACAGATCAGGTTTCAGCAAACTAATGTTGTCGTATTCGGCAGAAGTTAGTCATTTGAGTGCACATGACTATGCACCATATTTCACAGATATCACATGAAGGCTCTACTGCTACTGACGGGACGCCTCGGCTGCAGTGTACACATGGATGTTTTGGTTTCCTTGCAGTAGTCGGGGGGCCTGGGTTTGATGGCAATATCACCCGCCAAAATCATAAGAAGTGCTCGTCTAACATGGGAACTTCAAGTGACGTAGGTAATACAGTTGTTGGGGAGTACTGGGCAGCCATATTCACAAAAAATACACTATGAAATTATATAGTGTAGATGAACTACTGAGATTGTCAATCAATGTGATAGGGGAAGCCCAGTGTTCATTATCCTTGGGGAGACCATAATTCATTATAAATTGAAGCTTTGCTTAACATTCCGCGTTTGTATAGCATTAATGTATAAATAAGAGAAAATTCACCAGGTCGAAGATCCCGAGGAACGTAGCATTTGACCAAGTTAAATATTAAAAAAAACCGTTTTTAAAAAATCAGTTCCCAGATTTGCCACTGCTTCAAAATAGGTCCGGGACTGATTTCTAAAAGGTTAGCACACATAACAGCATTCGAAGCGAATTTAAACAAGCTTTAAATCCAGTTTTTTAACATCCTAGTAAACACATCACAGTGGCCTACGATGCTTTGGCATAGGGCTTGAAATTTTCTGCCAATGGAGTGGACAGAGGGCGTAGATGCAAGTTGGTAAAGTACAAGGATGTCACGCCCTTGTCATGATGATATAATGGACAACACTGAGCTACATTTAAACCCTTCAACGGCTTACAACTGTGCAAAATCGGGTGGCAAGGGCCAGGCAATGTTTGGCAAGTTGAATCAGTAAGTTGTATTATCAATAGCAGTGTACGCATGTAACGCTGGTTGCAGTTGTCAATCGGCATTTCACTGAAGTGACAGTGTCTGAAAGGTTGTTGACTTTGTACCCTGCTACTCACTCGATCACGAACAGTCATTCACCAACAAATTTATCTCAGAAACAGAGAAGAAAGGTGATATCTCAGCTCAGTTGATGAAACATACCTCTTACTGATGATACAGAGCGCCAAAGGCAAGAAGTTTTAAAAAGTTACAAAAGGTATGAAAAAAGTAAAAAAAAAATGCGCGACCGCAAGTGTTTTTTTGTTTGCCTGGCTTGCCTGGTTCCCGCCCGCTCGCAAACGCGGAATCATGAAACGCAAAACGCCACTTTAACAACCTAACGCATCCTTGAACTCCATCCTACCTCATAACAAATAACTCTAACATAGTGGTAACACACGCTTAGAAGGGTTGGTTATAAACCTTCTGAAAATTGGTAAGAGGGTGGGATACTGAATTTCATTGGAATAAAGGGTGGGTCCAGAAATAAAAAGGGTGGGTTTTGATGGTTAATAAAATACAAACGCCTCTCTGTGGAATTATGTTTGCCATGATGTATTCAATATGGGGAAAAAATCAAACGTGTTTTGTGTAGACACGTCAAGACCAAGCAAATAAGTTCCAGGATCAACGATATTACTAAAAATGATGGATCTGGTTCAGAACCCACTGCACACCAAGTATCACAGCCCATAAAGTTAAAGGGTGGGTTATTGAGTTCAGTATAAAGGGTGTTTTCAAAAAAAGGGTGGTTTGAAAATAAAAATGGTGGGTTACAAACATCACTGCCAACTATGTCTAAAAACTCATTGATGGACTCCATTTATAACTCACCAAAATAACTCTAAAAACTCTGAACATAACTCGTTGATGAACTCCATTCCTAACTCACCAAAATAACTCTTAAGAACATAACTCATCAATGAACTCCATAACTCACCAAAATAACTCTAAAAACTCTGAACATAACTCGTTGATGAACTCCATTCATACCTCACTAACAAATAACTCTAAAAACTCTGAACATAACTCGTTGATGAACTCCATTCCTAACTCACCAAAATAAAAAACTCTAATACATAACTCATCGATGAACTCCATAACTCACCAAAATAACTCTAAAAACTCTGAACATAACTCGTTGATGAACTCCATTCCTAACTCACCAAAATAACTCTTAAGAACATAACTCATCAATGAACTCAATCCATAACTCGCCAAAACAGCAAAAACAGTGTAAACACAACTCATCAATGAACTCCATAACTTTTTGAAAATTGCATAATGCCCCCTTTAATTCAATTTGAGGGTGTTTTTTCCTCAAATGATGCAAAAGTACATTCCCATAAAAAAATCATTTTTTTTTCTAAAAATATTACTTCACCAACAAATAACTCTAAAAACAACTCATTGATGAACTTCATCCATATTTCACCCAACATACCGTAACAAAAGCTATAAAACATAACTCATCGAACTCCATTAATTAACCCGCATAATGCCCCTTAAATTTGTAAGCTTAACCCTTGAGGACGCTCTTCCTCAAATAATGCGAAAATCCATTCGCATTAAAAATCATTTTTTCAGAAATATTTGGAAATCACAATGCTTTGACATATGGGGGCTGATATTGGAAAATTAAGTCCTTGGACTTACCTTTAATGCCCTTTTAATTCAATTTCTAAACTTATAACCCTTGAGGGTGCCCTTCCTCAAATGATGGGAAAATACATTACAGACTACACCGTGGGTAAATACTTTCCGCACCGCTGCACACACACATGTACACGTATTAGTCATGCAGAATGGTGAAAGTATTGTGCATTTTTGGGTGAAAGTACCAAATTTGGCACAGAGGGAGCTATTGATATGCTAAACAAATCTGGTCTAGGGGACAAATTAATTTCCTTCCAATATGGCCGCCATTTTCAAAATGGCCGCCACCCTATAAAAAAGCATTAATTATTGCAAATATGTGGTTGCAAACTTTATTTTATAGGTCAGATAAGACTTCGTTTAACTTTTTAAATCAATATTTATGTTATTTCACCAAAATCGTAGTTTAATTCAAAAAGGCGGTCACATATTGGGGCCTAAATTCAAGATGTCTGCCGCTCACAGGAAAAAGCTGCTTATTTTGTAGTTTACAGTGCAAACCATGGGTTTCGTTGATTTTCTAAGACTTTGGCCCTCAACATATCAAAACCTACATTTATTGTTGAAATGCAATGTACATGAATATCAAAATGGCTGCTATATTCAAATGGCTGCACATTAAATGGCAGCTACTGTAAGCTTGATATGTTAAAGTAGTATTGATTTTATGTGTCATGGTAAATGATAAGATTTAATCAACATTCTAAACATAATGGTGTCTTGGTATGGTCAAACATTTTCCATTTTTTGTAAAACATGTGTATGTGTATCACATAAACAATATGGCGGTCCATGGTCATAATGGCTGCCACTATAAAATTTAATAACATGCTTAAATTACTGCTGATTTTTCTTTGTCAAGTTGTACCTCACAGGTCCTATTCCATTCTACCGGTATCTTTTATGTGCTGCATGGTGCTGTCATGTGTAATTCGAGGAAGAAGCAGACTTATCATATTTAAAATAGCTGTTAATGTCACCTTGTTAGTATTTAATACGAGTGTTATTAATTCATGTTTTCAGAACCAAATACCAGAAAATTGATGTGGTCATGTGGAGGCATTAAGTTAAAAATTACCAAGTACATTTTTGGATTGTTTTAAGTCATTCATTTACACATTCATTCTTCATTTTGTTATTTCTGATAACTTGTAGAACCTCCCTTCTATATTGTGTGCATGCAGAGCTTAAGTCTCTAGCTAGTGGTAGTTGTTCTGTCGTGGATGATGGTGTAATACCAGATACCAACAATCTAACTATCTACCTCCATGCACACATGCATGAGAAGCATGCTTTCTACTTCATGCAGCCAATGCTGCTTAAGGATACCAAAGGGTCATGCTGCCTACTGTGGACACAGACATTGTGATTTTTTCTGTAGCCTTGTGTTCGCCAGTCCAACCTCACTGAACTCCGGCTCGCAATTTGGTACCGAATGAATCGCAGATTCACACCAGCACATACTATTGCCCAGACCCTAGACCAGAGAAATCTTTGTCTCTGCTGATGTTTTCACACTTCACCGGTTCACAAAGGAAAGACACCACATGGGAAGCAAGCAAAATCTTCCTGATTTGGTAAAACTTTGTGCAAACCTTGGAAGAACTTCCTCCTTATAAGATACCTTGAAGAATTAATGCCAACAATTGAAAGATTTGTTGTGCCTTATGTACAACAGAACAGATCCGTTGATTCATTCCATCGTACCCTCATATCACTGTAATCACGCTCAAACAGAGCAGTATATCAGGCAGACATTGCTGGGGCAAGCATTGCTGGTAGCTCCAGAGCTACCAGCATCCAGGTGTACTGGGGTCGGAAAATTGCGCTTCACATCCCTTTCTATGACAACCTTTCGCAGAGGCATCAAAAGATACATAGCAAGGTAAAAAACAAAAGGGTTGAAGTGTGGCTGAAGGTAATGTAATAGAAGTGTGTTGTGGGTAGTGTCTGGCTGCTTCACTGAATTCCTGTAATGTCTCGTGTCTGTGCATGTTGGTCCTCCAACACTTGGGGCAGACACTAAATTTTGCAATGTCCTTGTATATTATGTGCATTGTTTGCGCCAACAATGGGCAGACCAAGAGATTTCCATTGTTCTGGTGTGCTGTTCTACAATTACAGGTAGGTGGCCTGATCTGCCTTCCGGTTAGCCCCCACTTCTGCAAGGCACCTTGGATTATCCGATTCTGGTTCTTAATTTGTTGAGGCATCGCCATTCAGCGGCTTCAGCCCATGAGGAGTCAGCTCAAGGTGGGAAATGCTCACCAGCTCAGGTTCAATACCAATAGATGTTTACTTTCTTTCCACAAGGCGGCTCTCTTAAACTCCTTTGAGACTGTTTTAAGGGGTGGTACGTTGCTGGGGGGGGGGATGGGGAGAGGTATAGTCGATGGGTAGTGGGGATTAGGGCATGAAGGGTTGGGAATTAGGGGAATAGGCAATGAGATAGGGTTGAGCGTGGGGTAGTTGAGAAACTCTTCTCTGATTTACGGCGTTACAGTTGTCCTCTGTCCATACATAGGGTGTTTCACATTAGATATTTGGCAGCTATAGACGCCTCTTGCCATGCTCGCTACACTCCAAACAGATGGTTGGGGAGCAATTCCTGCCTAGGATTTATAAGTTGTCCGTTGACATTTATCATATCATATCATTTATTATTTCCATCAAAATTACAATACAAAATATAACTCAATATCAGAATACAAAAAATGATGGCGGAGATACAAAAAAAGGCCAAGCCTGAAAAAGCGTTGCCCCACCTTAAAAACAACGAACAAAAACACTTTAAACTACACAAACCAATACCCATCCACACACAAGCACACACACACACACAGCCCCCCACACACACACACACACACCACACACACACACACACACACACAAGAAGAATTTGCAAGATTTACAAATATCCTAAATACACAAATATCAAAAATTTCACATACTGTTGACGGGCATATCGAAATAAACCAATATCATAGGATCAAACGTGCATTTGCAAAATAAATTCATATATGAAAAATCTTTTGTCCTCTATCATTCTATCACTCTATCATTCTGTGATAAGCTGGCAGGAGGCATTTAATGCTGGGTCAAGCTTCTGGCATGGGTTGACCTTTCCTATACAGGGTTAGCATATACTCTGGCACATTAGTACAGACACGTGCCGTTCGATCTTAGGGTAGTGGGTGAGCACCCATCTTGTGCCAGGGAGTTGTTCAAGATGTTTTGCGTGAACATATTTACTCTTCTTTTCACGATGTGGTCGTCTTATAAGAGAGAGAGAGAGAGAGTGAGTGCGGTCCCAGGTAACTCCAAGTAGACATAATTATCACAGTGCTCTAGGGTCCTTCCAGACCAGGGTTAATTTTAAGCTGACGTTTTGGTTTTACGGTTGCGTAGATGGGAAGTACATTCTGTGCTTGAATGGATTTTGCACACGGCGCTCTAACCAACTAGCTATCAAGAACTTGGTTGGTAGAGGAGCGATAATTCATATATTGGTGTTTCGAAAGGTGTCCATTGCTTTCCAACCCGCGTGGCTAGTAATACGAGGTCGCCGTTTGAATTTCGGCCAGGCGCTCATGTTTTTTTCAACACTTGTGTGCGCTTGGCTATAGCCCAGGAAAGAGTAACAATTATCCATCCTTGTTACACTGGAGAAGATATATCTAGAATAATAAAAAAAATAAATTGTATAAATATACCGTTCTGATGCTATCCGCTAGAAAGCGCTGATGGACACCGGCGAACCTAACACCTATAGATTAATTATCTATCGCTCCTCTCCACCCCGTCTGCTAGCTCAGCTAGTCAGAGCACCGTGCCTAGTAATAGTTGGAGGTTGCCAGGTTGAATCCGGCCAGGCGCACACTTTTTTTTCAACCACTTTGTCTGCGCTTGGCATCTCCAATAGAATATTAATACAGATCCATCCTTGTCCTACCTGGAGAACTAAGTAGTTAAATTTCAACTTGGGTTTGGTGTAACATTTTTGGCTGCTGTGTATGTTTTTGTTGGCTACCTTCGACTCGAGCTTGGATGGTAGAACATTCTTTCTTGCTGTTAGGATCATATCGGTGGATTCAATTAAGGGGTGTCTGGTTTTGATCCTTTCCTCTGACCCTTCCTCACCTTTAGCATTTGTTTAACTGAGAAGGTCGGCTTCAAAAATGGTGGAATACCCTTGATATCCTTTAGCACATTCCTTGGAAAGGCCGGTATGTATTCCGTCATACACCCTCTTGGTATGACTCTCCGGGCATGTCTTATTGCCTAGTTCGGCAAATTTGTCATAGTTTTATGGTGTTTTGTAGCAACCTTCTTCACGTTCTGTAGTTAAAGTGCCGCTTGAAAGGCACTTTGTTTGGTCTTACTGACTGCAGCATCGACTTATAGTTAGTGGAACAGGATTCAGAACAATCTTGGTACAAAGGTTTCAATATTTTTTCGAACAATAGCTATATACATCAGGATTGTAACCGCTCTTCCATGCACTATAACAATTATAGCAGAATTTTATGTCTTGAGGTATGTAGATTTTTGCTGTCTAACCATTTTCTTCCACAGCTTGTCCGTCTTTATCGGCCTTCCTGTAGCCCCATTGGGTACTGTGGCTGTTTAAATCGCCAATTAAGAAAATGAGATTTGTGTAATTCCCAAATTTGAATTGAGGGTTCTTGAAATCTCCTGATGAAGTTTGTAGACTGATTAACTATGACAGATCCTAGCTCAATGGAGGACTTTGATTTTGTCAGGCAGATGTTTAGTTCTTCTACGACGGGGTCTGTTTTCACACACAGAGCACTTCCAAACTTTCGATGTGGTATCCCAATGGCAAGAATTTCGCATGGAAATTATTTTAGTAGGACCTTTGCTAACACATTAAGGCTACCAAAGTACTTCTGTAGAGTCAACTCCTCTTTTGGGGGGGGTGGTGGCAATTTGGCTATCATTTGAATTTGCCGTAGAAGTGCCCACTAATAGGATTCTTGCCCTGAAATCAGTTAACAATCACTAGGCTTAGATCACGGGGAAATCAAGCTTGCAATGTGGAACATGTGTCCTGTGCCCTGTGATTTTTTGGAACCGGGATTGCTTGTGCAATGAATCAAATTCGCCCACCACTGGATGTACATTACAGGCTGTGTATAACCAGAGCCAACAATAAGCAAATCAAATAGGGTAGTATTTTGTTTAATGAAAAAAAACACACATCACGTAGCACGGAGGAAATATGGGCACGAAGTGCTACTTCTAAAAGAGTGGCCAATTCGAGGTTTGGCAGCCATCTGGGCCAAATTAAGAATGGAAAGAAAGCAATGTAACAACGACCTTAATTGGTTCCTCTTAAGTTGATGTGAATTCCCTCCTTGAGCGGAGTTTATCAAGATTAAGAAACATTCATTTCTTGATAATCAAAGGATAAGCGTAAGTGATAAATTAGCCGCCATTTTGGATTTTCGCCTCCATTTTGGATTCAGTCTTATTTTGTTTGTATTCCTTAGGTGATGTGAATTCTATCTTTAATGCACATTGTTCAATAACAAACTTAGTGAATCATAACAAGATCAAGAAAACATTCATTTCTTGATAATCAAATGATAGGCTTCAATTGGTCCGCCATTTTGATTTCTTCCCCAATTTTGGATCACTTTTGCTAAACTGTAACAATGGAATTACCTGGTGGAGTGTCCATCAGGGTCTTCTGTTCTCAAATGGGCGACGAAACCCAATCAACTTGAGTAATTGGCTCAGATAATAAACATAGAAAGCATGTAAAAACATGACAATTTAACATGGCGGCCATTTTGAATTTTGGCTGCCATCTTGGAAGGAAATAATGTTTTTGGGGCGCTAGGCGAGACGCCAGATTTATGTAGCATATCAAGAGTACATCTGTGCCAAATTTGGTTACTTTTTCACCCAAAATCAATAGGTTGATATCGTGCACTGTCTGCCTGACTTTATATGTACAGGGGCATGATACAAATTGGTTCTTGGTCTTGCTTGAGCAATTGTTAATACTTGTTAATTACATTGTTCAATAATTAATGTCTTGATTTTTGACTATTGGTTTACAACCATCATACCTGTAGACACACACCTACAAATATGACAGCTAGAGAGACGGGCACAGACAGGATACAGAAAGACCCACATACAAAGAATACCAAAAAAATACACACACATTACACCCACGCCGCAAACACACACACGCACGCACACACACACACACCACGCACGCCACACACACACACCAGGAACAGTTAGTGGATCGAGAATTCCAGACATTATTTTAATTGAGAAAGAATGATTTTTACTGGGTAAGGATATTATCTATCTTGACTGACCAATTGTTAATACGTTAATAATTGTTCAATAATACGTATTTTTGACATTGTTTACAACACACATACATGGAGACACACACACCTCAACCTGACGCAGCCGAAGAGATGGGCACAAACAGGCAACAGACAGAGACAACAACACAGCCCACACCACACACACATACATGCACTCATGCATACACACAGAGGAAAGGATAGTGGATCAGGGAAATTCCAACAGTTATTTTAAATTGAAGAAAGAAATGATTTTTATGGGGTAGAGGATATTACCTCTCTGCCTGCCCAGATAATTAATTGAGTATTCACGAAGTGTCAATTCGATTGTGTGGGTCATGCCTTGGGCTTGAGCATGGAAAACAACACACATTTACTCTTGAGGAAATATAACCATTTTTCAAAATTACTCATGTGCAGAAATGTTACACCCATCGTCCATTGTAAAACTATGTACTAGCTCATCTGACCAGAAAGTGTTGAGCCTGGAAATACAACAACATGGAATGTGGTCCTTGCAAGGTTGTGACCCTAATCAGTAAAAACCCAATTGCAAGGCACACTGATTGACATAACTAAGGACAAGTGAAGGGGGATGGCTTGCCAGAGGCTTACAGTGCTTGACTTTTGCTATTTCCAAATTGTTTTCATAGCCATTTACAAGCACACATCCAAAGAGCTGTATGACACCTCACGAACCAAATTCAACCAATTTGTTTGTTTAGACCCTAAACTTGGGCTTTCACAACCTTATTGGTCACCAAACAAAAACGCTGCATTATTTTTCCCATCTTCATCCAACACACATCAAAATTTCAGACAATACGATATTAAGATAAACACGGCAGTTTAACAAACCATTGGATTCAAAACCCCAGTACTATAGACACACGAGTACTTCGTGGGTCTAAAAAAATAACTCTTTGTCAATAATGAGACAACGCACCAAAAATAATAATAAATAAATAAATAAATTAACAAACGTGTGTAGCATATGAATGTATTAATCGATTTCAAATATTTAAATTTATTGTGACATGTAAAACCCATTAATTGAAGTATCTTCATAAAAATTACTTATTTGGTTATACTTTATTTTTTTGCCCTATATACATGGACTTAATGTATGTCTATTATATCTGCATCCAAACACTATTGTGCATAATCACCACACCAGAACAAAACACGTAACATTATACATGTACGTAGACAATGACAAATTATTATGGAATACTATTGGTTAAACACCGCAAAAACTTATATACTTATACTTATATACATATTTATAGCAAGAATGATGTCGTCGGAAACTTTGCGAATTAAAAAAAATCACACGAGGGGGAATTGCTAAGCGTATATGGAAGCACAAGTATGTCATTTTCGCCTTAACCCTAGATAAGGCACATAAACATAGGATAACGCGGCCTTATCCCTAGTTTAAGCGGCCTTATTCCTAGTTTACGCGGCCTTATCCCCAGTTAACAACCATTATTCTAAGATCGTTAACTAGGGATAAGGCGAGCCTTAACCCCAGATAAGGATGTAAACCTAGGATAAGGCGGCCTTATCCCTAGTTAACAATCGTTATTTTAAGATAAGGATCGTTAACTGGGATAAGGCGCCTTAACCCCAGATATGGGACGTAAACGTAAGATAAGGATCGTTAACTAGGGATAAGGCTCGTTATTCTGGGTTTCCTTATCTAGGGTTTACAGCCTTAACTGGGGTTTACGTGGCCTTATCTGGGGTTTACGATTCCTTATTCGGGGTTTAGGTTCCCAAACCCCAGATAAAACTGTGGTCATCATATCGTCGTGGTCACGACATAGTGTCGAATCTGATTTTTTGGTCAAATTGAGTTAATAGTTGATTCTGGTTGCATTTTATGTACTCTTTAATTGTACCCAAAAATAAAAGTGAAATTACATCTCCTAACCAAAATAGCTGCAGTCGAATAACACACATTTGTATAAAACGGGTTTCACAAACAATCGAATACGTATTCGATAGTAATTGCGTGTCCAAATATCTCAAAGCACACAGACGTTAAAGGGAAACCACGAGAAACAGGGGATTCGTAAGTTACGTAATTCACGAGGGCGAAGCCCGAGTGGATTCGTAACTACGAATCTTCTGTTGCGAGTGGTTTCCCTGACTTAAACCATTGCTACAATCTAAAATCAATGTTCTTTACAACCTCATCAATCCGTTTTGAAAACCTGTGGATTCGTACTGTATTCATCTCAGCTTTTACAAAGGCCCTACTTTGCATATTTACTATCAGTGAAAGTCTGAAAGAGCTGTCAATTGCCTATTAGGTTAATTATCGATGAGCTTTTTGGTCCCAACCCTCTGTTCCCCCAAGTTGGGTGTATAATGTATTATAGTCAGGCTGCTTGTACATGTGTGTGTCTTGATGGCTCATTTAAAACTCATTCAGTGGACATGATGAATACCAAGTAAACCGTAGTTTCGAAATCCTTGCGAGGAGGAATGGGATGTGTTAAATTATGTATCCACACCAGATATCCAGTCACTGCAGAATCACAGATTTGTGGATTATATTGACCGACAGACGACTAGATTTAATTAATTGTATCAATTCTACTGGGATAATGCAAAGGATTACAACCATGTTTTCGGATGCACTTGTTTTAAGGATTACAGTAATACATGGGAATATAAGACAACGATATTTATACATAATCCAGATCTCAAGCTAACTGCAGAAAAAATAATTATTATGAGAGTTATAAATACGGATTTTACTTTGAATTGTACTCTTCTTGTACATGGTGGTGTGACCAATGCTTTACTCGTCCTTGCCTGAATGAACTTCCTTTTGAAATACCTACTGACCATGACTGTTTTAAGAATGCCAAAGGTTTTCGGATTGCTCACATAAACATCCAGAGTTTAAGAAACAAAGTGGATCATATTAACTTTTTCTTCACCTCAATGATATTGATGTTCTTTGTATTACAGAGACCTGGTTAAATGATGATTTAAATGAGAATGTTGTTAATATTGATGGTTATAATTTATGCAGGCTTGACAGAAAGAGTTTAGGGCATGGTGGCATTGTTTGTTACTAAAAGATGGTATAGCTATAAGCAACTTACAATTTTGATGAGATATTGTAGAGGCTATGTGGGTGGAAATTAACTTCTAGTTCAAAGGCTGAGTATTTAAGTAGATTAATTCTCTATTTCAAGAATGTGCTAATCAATATGATGATGTTATAATATTAGGTGATTTCAATGCTGATATAAGTAAGACATGCAATTCTAGGAAGATCAGTTCTATTGCTAAACATAGTAATTTACTCAATTAATGGAATATACTAGAAGTACTGATAAAACCAAGAGTATTCTTGATCTTGCTTTTGTCTCAATCCTGACCGTATCGCATCCTCAGGTGTTCACAGTCTAGGACTCAGTGATCACTCCCTAATATATTTAACCCATAAAATAAAAAAGATAAAGTTCCACCTAAACCAATTAAATCCGTTCACTTAGATGTTACTGATAATCTTTTATTGATCGTATAGAAATAAGAATTGGGATTAATGTTTTTAAATGTCTGATGTTGATAAAGCACTTGATATTTGGAAAGCTATGTTCAATAGCGCAATGCAATCAACCCAATGCTCCTATTAAGAAAAACTAGTCAAATGGGTGCTCAACTTCCTGAATGGATCAATAGGGATTTCATTAAGTTAACTAAGGATAGAGACTACTACTTTAAAAAGGCCCATAAACTAATAACCCTGATGACTGGAAGTCTGCCAGGTTATTAGAAATAAGTTAATAACATGAATAAATATTTAAAGAATCTCACTGCCTAAAGCTATTAATGAAAATGTAAATATTCCAAACTGTTGTGGTTACTATTAAAAGCTATTCCAGTCGCTTCAGCCATTCATTCAGTTCAGTCTTCTAATGGTAGTACTGTTAATGATAAAGACACTGCTGAGCAGTTTAATGAGTTTTTTACATCAGTTGGTAAAATCTTGCTGAAAAATTGTCAAAAATAGTAGTGATATTGGTACAGCCAAAACCTATTGCTTTTTTTTTTTTGGCCAAAAAAAAAACATTTTGCTTTTGATATGTTCAGAGTTTGTTTTTGATGAAATATGTAAATGGACACTAATAAGTCACCTGGTCTTGGCAATCTCAATATTAAACTTTAAAATTAGCTGCTCCAATCATAGTCCACTCCCTGGCATAATCTGTGTAATCTTTCTCTTCAAACAAGTGTATTTCCATCTGATTGGAAGCAACGAAGGTCACCCCTATTTTTAAGGAGGGTGATAAGAATGATGTCAATAATTATAGACCTATTTCGGTTCTCCCAATTATTTCCAAAATCATTGAGAGTGCAGTTCACAATCAATTGTACCATACCTGTTTAAATAATGATTCTGTGCTTGTCAATCTGGTTTCAGGGAAAAGCACTCCACTGCCACAACTCTTCTGATGTTTCAGATTATATCTTAAACAATATGGATAATGGTAAATTACAGTGTGTATTATTCCTTGACCTCAAGAGGTTTGATACAGTAATCATGGCCTTCTTCTCCAAAAGCTCAAACATATGGTGTCACAGGTAATGCTCTTAGCTGGTTTTCATCTTATCTGAATATATCTCAAACTGTGTGTATTAATTCTACACTTTCTGGTTTGAAAAATATTGATATTGGCATTCCTCAAGGCTCCAATCTTAGTGCCCTTAATTATTTATTATTTATGTTAAGTCACTTCCTGATTGTATTAATTGTAAATGTGGTTATGTACGCTATTACCCATTCTTTTATTTAGTGCCTCGGACTCTTGTGCTTTCAAATTGAAATGAATAGTAGCTTAGCTAAGATTGCTGCCTGGTTTAATGCTAATCAGCTCACACTAAATATTAAGAAAACCAAGTTTCATGATTTTTGGTACAAAGCACATTAAGCATCGATGATAGTTCACTCACCTATGGAATGAATCATATTGACAGAGGGTGTTTTTTGATAAATTTAAGTATTTGGGCGTCATAATTTGCACCCACTTTTATCTTGGTGTGAACATACTGATTACCTATCTTCTACTGTATCAAAACGTATTGGTGTAATATGAGAGTTAAGTTTTATCTCCCATCAGACACCCTTAATATGCTAGCTTCTGCTTTGGTTTTTCCACACTTTGATTATTGCAGTCCTGTGTGGTCTAACTGCAATGTGAGCTCTCAAAGACGCTCCAATTCTGTCACAATAAGCTGGCTCGTGTTCATTTATCTGCCGATATCAAGACACCAATTCATGATTTATTGTTTGCTCTTAATTGGGATAAACTTGAAAAAAGATGGAATAATCATCTTCTCCTGATGGTTTTCAAGTGTCTTAAACATGATGCTCCATCTTACCTTTCATCAAATTTTATATTCACTTCTGCTATTCACGCCCAAAATACTCGTATCCAACGTGCAATCACTGTCATTCCACCTTGGCATATCAATCCTGGTAATCGTAACATTTCATTATATATGTGCCACAATTTTGGAATGATTCACTAGGATATTCGCCGTCATTTGTCCACCATGAATTTGTATTCTTTTAAGTCAACCTCTTCGAATAAATTTTTCATATAACAACATTTTTTTTTTCTATGGTGTTTAATAATATAGTTTTAAATAACTATCATGTATCATGTAATTTTGTTTCATGTAGTGTTTATGTTTATATTGGTAATTCTCATTATTTTTGTGTATATTTTTGATTGTCATCTATCCTCAGGGTCTCATGGGAGACCAGTATTGTATTACTGAATTGAGTTTCCCTGAATAAATAAAGATTTACTACTACTACTACTACTACTTCTCGCAGAGTATGCTATGGATTATAACATTGGTACAGGTCAAGATTGCAGTCTAGAAGGTGCGTGATCTTTTAATTGTATCATTTTAGGCCAACATTGTCCGAAGAGGGTACTCAACATATGACTATACGGAACGTGCCGCAATATGAGTCTCGTTTTCAGTCTTCTGATATATAAATTAACCCTTTTTCATGCCAATTTGGTATAGTAATAGGTCCCTTTTTCACAATTTTCTAAATTTCTTGAAAAAAATTAGTAATTTTCCTTAATCTGAAGCCACAATTTTCTAAAAAATTGTTGGAAAATGAAGCCAAAATTTGGTAAGGTAGAAATTTTGAGGAAAATGACAATTTATGTTCAATTTAGCCTAAAGTGTACATGTATAGCTGAAGCTTTTTTGGCAAAATAAATAGATATGTGTATTTTTTTTTGAAGATCTTATCGATATATTGAAAAAATAGGGGGCCAAAGGCAAATAACGAGAAAATATATCCAGGTAGTACATGGCCTGTTTGACTAAAAAATTAAAATGATGTTAGTTTCGGGCAAGAAGATGAGGATAACCGTTTTTCTTGCCATAATCTATACAAGATGAAATGTTCAATATAGTGGATTTGTACGTGTTTTTCGTCAGAATAGTCAAATGGTTATTTTTACCTCAGGCCATCTATACATTTGGGTCCCCTCTGGCATCTCCCTAAAATGTGAAGAAAAAACCATCTAGGAGCACATGGTTAAAATATAGATGCCCGTGCCCTCTAACCAGCAAAACTGTAGAAGTCCTCTTCCAATGTTTCGTTTTGACATCACACCTAGGCCTTAAAAATAGGCCTAATCATAAATGTAGTGATAATACAAACAAGGATTGAAAAATTGAATCAACATTCATCATTTGGTTGACAACAATCCAATGCAATGTAAAACTGCATTAAAACTCTAAACGCTACCTTACACGAGGCCTAAACAATAACCAAACTAACATGATACCTTTAAAGTGAAAACAAAATTACAGCACATTAAAAAAAAATATGCCACATTCAAAGAAATTCAAGAATAGGCTTACAATGTTAATCTTATACAGTGCAAATCTCACCACACGATTGAAATAAGACAGTAAAATTTAAAAAACACAAAAAACAAACAAAATAAAAAAAGAAAATAAATATTTAAGGGCCGCAAACAAAGAAACCAAAAAGGTGATTTTTAAAAAACCTTCCGGCCTGCTGAATATGTTGAGGGCATTTATGAAATACAAGATCAACCATTTAGAAGAATAAAAATAGGTGAAATTAAAAAAAAAATAAAAAACTTAAAAAAAAAAAAAAAAAAAAAAAAAAAAAAAAAAAAAAAAAAAAATAATAAAAGTACATCATTATTTTGGTAAAGAAACTAAGCTTTGGAATAAAGATAACACAACTAAAACTAGGAACAACAAAAATAACTCCTGTATCCCATGTCATTTTTTATCCCATGTCGTTATTTTCACATGATTCTGTTATTAATTTTGTCGGCCTATATTCAATTTCGTTCACCCGTTAATACCCACAATTGGACATGGCATAATCTTGATTTAGTGGATAAATCGTGAGATAATTTTATACGAATCTTTGTTAAAACATTGTTAATGTGATCGATTAAATTCCTCGTAGTTTCTTAGATACGAATCCACACTTTTCTGAGATTCTTAGAACGAATCTACACTTAGCCATGGTAAACAGAAGATTCGTAGAAAGTAGACCACGGTTTAGTAAATAGAGGGACGTCACTGGCAATGGTTTTTAAAAAATGTGAACGCATACGTATTCGCTGGGACAAAGGTTGCTACTTCAGTGATCAATATCGATAATAGGTCTATCAAGATTTAAGGCAATCGGTTAAATTTACCTTTCTATAATTCATGAGGGATTGATGTTATTACATTTTAATTTTTGTGTTTTAATTATGTTACTTGTGCTTATTAAACCTACGGTCGTGCTCCTAAAAAATTGGTTGGAATGAAGCCCAAAATTTGGTAAGGTAAAAATTGTTGAGGAAAATGGAAAAAAACAATTAGTGTTCAATTTATCCAAGTGTACATGTATAGCTGAAGCTTTTTTGGCAACAAAATATATATTGTATTTTTTTTTTGGAAGATCTTATCGATAATTGAAAAAAGATGGGCCAAACGGCAAATAAACGAGAAAATAAATCCATGTATACATGGCCTGTTTTGACTAACACTAAAATGGATGCCTTCGGTTTTCCGGGCAAAGAAGATAAATAAACCGTTTTTTCCTTGCCCATATCTATTACAAGATAAAAAGTTTCACTATAGTGGATTTGTAAGTGTTTTTAGTCAGAATAGTCAAAATGGTTATTTTTTACCCATCAGGCCATCCTCATTTTGTTCCCCCCTCTGCCTCTCCCAAAACTTGTGAAGAACCCTATAGGACACGTGTTAAATATAGATGCCCTTGTCTACCCGCAAAACTGTATAAGTCCTCTTTTGCCAGATTTGTTTCGTTTTACATCAACCCTGAGGCACATTAAAAATAGGCCTAATCATAATCGTATTGATAATACAACGGATTGAAAAATGAATCAATATTAATCATTCGGTTGACAACACTCCAATGCAATTTAACACTGCATTAAAACTCTAAACGCTACCTTTAACACGAGCCTAAACCATAACCGAACTTTACATGATACCTTAAAGTGAAAACAAAATTTAACAGCACATTTAAAAAAAATATGCCACATTTCAAGAAATTCAAGCATAGGCTTATTAAAAAAGTGTGTAATCTTTTACAGTGCAAATCTCAACGTTGAGAAAAGACAGAACTTTAAAAAAAAAAAAAAAAAAACAAAAAAAGTAAAATTGGTTTTTTTAATTATTTCAAATTTTAGTAAAAAGTCCAAAAATGGTATTTTTCAAAATGGCAAAAGTAAAAAAAATAAAAAAAATATTTTTAAAAAGGAAAAAACCACCAAATACCAAAAAATAACTTTTTATAATAGAAATAAAATAGGTGAATTTAAAAAAAAATAAAACAATGTTAACCAACTGATTGCAATATAAGTAAAAAAAAAAACACGTGCAACAAAAATAATAAAAGTACCTCATTATTTTGTTAAAGAAACTAAACTTTGATAAAGATAAACACAACTAAAACTTCAGAACAACAAAAAGTAACTCCCGGGGTGTATCCCATGTCATTTTTTTTTTTAATATTTTTAATTTTTTCGTTTTTTCTGTTTTATTAATTTTGTAGGCCTATATTCAATTCGTTCACACGTTAATACCACACCATTGTAAAATCTATTACTAATCTGTGAGATACTTTTATACGAATCTTCTGTTAAACATGAATTGTGGATTAAATTCCATTCGGCTTGGTAGTTTCGTCAATAAGAATCAACACTTTTCTGTAGATTCTTAGATACGAATCTCACTAGACATGGTAACAGAAGATCTCGTAGAAATTTTAAAGACCTCGGTGTTGTAAATATAGTGACGGTCACTAGTCACTGTGCAATGGTTTAAAATTGTTTTTTGGAACGAATACGTATTCGCTGGGACAAGATTGCTACTAACTACGGGTGTATGAGGGGATAGGGTGGGTAGGTGTAGGTGGAGTGTGGGGGCGGGGATGTAGTGGGGGGGTCAGTGATCAAAATCGATACCAATAGGTCTATCAGATTTTGTTTAAGGCAATCGGTGAAATGTACCTTTCTATACTTCATGCTGGCTTGATGTTATTCACATTTTTAAATTTTTTGTGTTTTAAATTACTGTTACTGGTTCTTATGACACCTACGGTCTGTGCGTCGTGAAAAAAATTATCCAAGTTTTGTATTTTTACATTTTGTACACTCTCTACATGTTAAACGAGTGAAAATTTTCACTCCATAACGAGTGAAACTCTGTAAACCCACTCTGAACGAGTGGTTTGTACTTAATAACTGTGTGGAGTTGGATTCCACTCGTTTTTTTTGTGTTTCTTTCGTTTTTTCTCTTCCTCTAAAAGATGTTGTTCCTCGTTTAAATCCTCAAATGAGTGGAAACACTTTTTTTTTGAGTGGTTTTCACTCTTTTTGAGTGGAATTGCGCACTTTGTAAATACACACCATTCAGTTTTTTGAGTGTTTTTCAAATTCCGCTTTATGGGGGTGAAATTGTTTCACCTCGTTTACATTTAGAAACAAATAACACCAAATTTATAATTGGGGGTGGGGTAGTGACTTACCCTCGTATTACCAAAGGGAGGAGGTAACCACCCCAGGTAAACTTTCCCTCGGGGCGCAAAAACGTTTAAAACCCCAGGTAAATTTCCCTCTTCGCAAAAACGTAAAAGTAAACTCTTTCGTTAATTCTTCCATAAAATATTTTCACATCCAATTTTGGCGCAACCACATTGTGAAGGTAGCACCCTCACCGGAGTTAGCGTCGAAGTCGATTGGTGGTAGTAGTGGTTCTACTACCTCTAATATACCCATTTTGGAAAATGGCAGCATTCCTATGATTCAGTTACTGCCCATTATTCTGCATCATACACGTTTATTTTAAGAGGAGAAATCTGATTGGGCAAAATCATGCATTTCTATTTAGCATTTGCAAAGACGGTGCGTAATGGAAATGCTCGTACTGGATTGATTCATTTTAGGGGCTGGTATGTATAATTCGTTGCAACAGCACTGCATTAGATTTCATTCCTGATCGTATTCAGGCATTTTTTTGGTAAAAACCGTGTGCTGACTGTTGTAATATCGTTTATAGAATTAGGTTACTGTCTGCATATATTTTAGTTTCCTCGTGTTCATTAGCAAAAAAAATCATGCCCTTTTGCGTAAGTTTGACAAGACTCATAATGGTACGCGCCCCTGTGGGGCTTGTGTCATTATTCGGTCGTAACTGAGCGCAAGGGCGGGCATGAATTTTTTGCCCTGCACTCGAGCTAAAAATATTCAGGCCATTAACCTCTAAATAATGAGCCTAACCAAAAAACGTGCATTTTCCCCGTTATCATTTGCTTTTTCATTATCAAGCATACAAAATACACAAAATAAGTCCATATAACTAAAACCTATACAAACAAATATACAAATAAAATCAGTTTGTTTTTTAGTTATATAAAATGCACTAAGTTTTGTAGTATCAACTATGGGCTCATAATGTAGCCGGGGGGCGGGAAAAAATCAAATATGGTCGCCGATACCGACCTCACAGACATTATGGTCGCCTATAAATGACACTGCATTACCCTTAAAGTTTAATTAATTCAAATTGTTAAATATTGTTCACGTGTATGCTCTAAAATTATAATGTTGATAAATAACAGAGTCATTTTTCACATATCATTTTGGGGCCAAAACCCGCATGATTCCTACCTTTTTTATGCAAAAGATCATTTTTGGTTTTCATTTTAATACTCTGATGTGTGTCTGTGGGAAATGACCACTTTGCCAACTTGTGAACTTTGATGTCACTGTGACGCCATACTTGGTTATGTTTGAAGCAATAAAAACGGTGGACCAATGCTGTCAACGGGTATACCACATCGCCTCATCTATTGCTTTATATATAGTTAATTCTCGGGCTTTATACCAACCCCACCCCCTTAGTAAAAAACCGTGTTAAAAAATTACTTGTAACCATATTTCGAAGTTGATTTTGCAACTAAATATTACTAATCTACATCATTTAACAAAAAAATCGGCCTTTCATGAACAATTGATATTTTCTTTGGGAAGTTGTTTGGATGAGCGTTAGGCCCTCAAAAATTGTTTAGAATTTGTTTTAATGATTTTATGAGTAACTTACACATTAAATAACTGTTAATTCGTTTCAAAAGTTTGGTATATTATAAGATAGGAACTGTATTGTATGTTTATGAGAAAATGTAAGAAACGAGAAAAAGACCCATTTTATCCTCCAAAATCTTTTGGCGTTAGAAACATTCCATTTACATTTTAAATATTTTCCTGAGCTCAATTTTTGAACATTTTCTAGCCAATATTATTGTGTGTTACAACTGCATAGTTTTAAATTAATTTTATATAACATGCCCTACAATGTTTGTGTTTCCTTCTAACGTATTTACACTCTTGAAATTTTGTTTTTTTTCTGCAAAAATGAGTTAAAACCATATTGGCGACTAATTAAAGATATTATTTAAGGGAGCCAAATTTGTAAGAGGTTGTAAATTTTCTGAATTCGTTGTCATCGTGGTCGTCTGCGCTATATTTTACAAGAACAAACGCACAGTGAATGTTTCCTTTTCCCACTTTAATAACGCTTTAATTGGAAATCGTTGTAATACTTTGCATTGTTTTTATCATAAACGACAATGCAAAAGACATCGTCATCGTCGTCGCATCATCATCATCAACATCATCCATCATCATCCCTCATCATCATCATCATCATCAGCGTCATCACCATCATCAGCATCATTCATCATCAATCATCATCATCATCATCATCATCATCATCATCATAATCATCCAGAGAATCATTCGTCGTCAAGCTCGATGTTTCCTTAGTCCAGTCGTTAGTGCCACCAATCATCACCTTCATCGTTATTCTTATCATCGGGGCATCATCGGCATCCATCAATCATTTTTAAATTAGTACAAACGAAACCCGTAGCTATAGTAATCGAATCCTCACACCATACCACCATTCGAAATCAACAGTTTCATTCCGTCGAATACTAGTCGACTCCATATAGCACAGCGAATCAACATTTTGGTTTGGCAAACAATCGAACCACATTCAGTTGCCTTTTGAATAAGAAAACAGTTGTTTCTGGGTATTTTAATACTGTCGTCCGTTAGTAAACCATGCATGTCTTTAACATACACCACTTAAAATAGCCATTTCCTTTTATTTCATTTAATTACACCATTAATACAGTAAGCTCAAACTTTCAAACGACGCCGTTTCCTCGAACTAAGCATTTATGCTGATTCGACACTGTGCAGAACCCACGACGATTATTATGGCCGTCACTTATACATATTATAGCAAGAAGACCCGAGGGGAACTTGCTAAGCGTATATAATGCACAAGTGATGCCCATTTTCGCCAAACCCAGATAAGGTGTACGGGTGGCCTATCTGGGTTTTATGATTCCTTATTCGATTCGGGTTTAGGTCCGCAAAAAAAACCCCAGATAAGACTGTGGTCCGTCATATGATGGCGTCACTTATAAATATTTATAGCAAGAATGATGTCGTCGGAAACTTTGCACTTCCCCGGGATAAGGCGCCTTCGCCCTATTACAAACGTTTATTCAAGATAAGGATCGTAACTGGGATAATGCTTCTTAACCCCAGATAAGGGACGATAACCCTTGGATAGAGGATCGTTAAATAGGGATAGGCTCGTTATTTGTGGTTAATAGGGTTTTACAAACAGCCATTTCGGGGGTGTTACTTGGCTATCTGGGGTTTTACGATTACTTATTCGGGTTTAGGCTCAAAACCCCAGATCAGGCGGCCTTATCCCTAGATAAACGCTCCTTATCGATGGTTTACAACCACACCATACACCTTATCTGTATCTACTGGGGTTTAACGGTTGCCCTTATCTGGGGTTACGGGGTGGCATTTCTTGTTTAATGTGCCTATCTGGGTTTACGGTTCTCTAAACCCGGGTTTTAAGTTCCTAAACTCCAGATAAGGCCTCCCGATCTCTAGATAAAACTCCTTATTTAGGTTTTAACGCACGGCTTATCTGGGGGTTACGATTCCTTATCCGGGGTTTACGTTCCCTAAGAGCCCCAAAAAAGAAGCGCCTTATCCTAGAAACGTGCTATTTATCTGGGGATGAGGCAAAATACACACTTTTAGTATACGATTCCTTATCTGGGGTTTCGGTTCCCTACCCCAAATAGAAGGCTCCTCTCATGGTTTAGGACCCTAAAACTTAGATGCTCTATAATAATAATGCACTTTTCTTCCTCAATCATTATGACACAAGATTAGGATAGTTCCATTTCCTTCATAATCACTCCACCAAACCTCTGTCTGCCTTGCCAGCAATACTTCTAGATCCCAAGGAACCTTGCTCTGGAATCTTCTTCCAAGGACTATCATCTCTTCTCCCTCTCCCTCTTTCCTTCAATCGAGAATGGAGAAGGACATCATCAGTACTTACAACTCTGGCTAAGGCTCCATAAAACCCGCACTTTTTGTTTATTCTTGCTTTTTTACTTTTTTGTTTTTGTTTTGTTTTCTTTATTCTGCAATGCCCTCGGTTCGTCGTTTCGCTCTTCTCTATATTTCTCTTTCTCGGTCCACTCTCTCCTCTCCCCTTTTCTTTTCTTCCCTCTCCCTTTCCTTTCCTTCCCCTTTGCTTTCCTTTGTCCGTCCTCCTTCCGTCTGTCTCTCTCTCTCCTTCCTCCCGTTTCTCCTCTTTCTCTATTAGTCCTTACCTTATTCCTTTCCTCCCCTCTGCCCTTACTTCGTCGCATTCCCAGAAGAAGTTTAAGTTAAACCGAATTTAACATCCGCAAAATGCATCGAAACTTAAACTAGGTACGGGCCTAGTTAAGGACTATTTATATACTCGATTTCGCGCTTGATATAGGAGCTGGGGAAACGTGTTTGGGTCATATCCATTACGTGAAATAGGGACGAAGCATTTTAATCTATCCATAAAGTCGCTTCCGGTCTGCCCTAACAATTCGAAAATATTTATCCAATGTGCCTTCCAACTATTAAGAACAACGTTGGACCATCTATGATGGGTATTGACTATTGTATTTGGTCGTATAACTGTATTGGTTTAGGTGCTGAATGAAAGTAATGATGAGGAACCATATCACCTGTGCGGACAAGCGCCAAACCCAAAGAGGACGTTCTATATAGATAGAGAGCAAAACGTTACGTAATCTTTATAAATTCACCGTCTCGCATGTGTTGCCGACCACAAAGAAACATAGAGTACCAACAATAGAAAGCAATGGCTGCCTCCGCTCTTCCACATACTGGGGTGTCCTTTGCTCTACCTAATCGGTAGTGGATACAAATTGATGTATGTGTTGAGGTGGCGCAATGTGTAATAATAGTGCCACTGGATCATTGTGCTCAGATACTGTTCTTTTTTTCTCATAATGCCAAGCGCGCGGTTGTGAAAAGCTGTATTCATTGATGCGGTTTTAAATTTAAATCAAGACACTGACGTGTCATTTCATGTCGTTGTGTTTGGCCATGGGTAGGAACAAAATTTAACCACCCAATAGTACCCAACATACCACAACTGAATATTTTGGCGATTGTTTGTATCGAATTGAACATTATGTTTTGTATACAAAGCACCCAAACAAGAATTATTCCGTTCCTATTAAATGCCAGCGCCCACACGGAGAACGGTTTTGAATGGGCTTCATCACCCCCTTGGCCAACCCAGCGCACAATAATCGGGAATGCAAGCGCAACAGGTAGTATTTCAACATTTTAACGTACGTACTTTTACCAGTGAACCCCTCTTATCGCTTCTTATGTTTTGAGCACTGCACATCGTATCGACCGGAGAGCACACAGTATTAAGACGTTGGCACGGACTAGAATGCTGGAAATTTTAATTGCGGGATTGCGCCCCTCCAAACATCTCTCAACTCACCCGTAAAAAGTACAGATTGTCACTATATCAGCGCGAATTGAGTATAGCTGTTGTTTTTTCATAGTGCACGCTCATTGCACGGTCCATTGACAACAGTAATTGTGTATATCATTCTCGTCCAATTGGTGTGGCACCTTAAACGCTACGGAAAGCCATTAATACACTTTGTGCGCTAACCCATTTAAAGTCACATAGTGCCGTTTATAACACTGAAGTTTAGCGATGCTACTCGTGTTTAAAGCTTTTTGTTAAGGGTTTTGGGTCAATATACTTCCCGCCATAATGTTCCTTTCAAACATTCGCATAAGTATGGTTTCATCGATATGATCGAAAAATTCAGACAAAAATCGGGGGTCACCGATGTCACCTTTTGAGGGTAAACATTACACAAATGCACATTTTTGCGCAAAATTAACTACAGTAATCTATGGAAAAATCATTTTTTTCGAGGACATTTTTGGTTATATCTAAATTTAGCCTACTTTTGTTGTGATGTTTTTATATAAGTCGCGCGCACTCATGCCATCTTCTAATAAAACAAAAAAATCAGTGGGTCACCGAGTCCCTTTTGAGATGTTCATGCGAAAATCCTTATTTTTCTTGACAACAATCAACCCATTGGAGACTCTTAATGCGTACATCTCCTCCGACAAAAAACGCAGAATGATACGGCAAAGTGTTGATCGCGTGTCTCTGAATGTTGTGTATGCACACATATTTCTATTTCCTGTATCTATGGTGTTTGGCGTGACCAGCGCAGCGGGTATCATTCTTTCGATTTAGGACTATAACATTCGCTTTCACCTTTTTTATCTTTTATGATCTGAATCCGAGTTTCGGGTTATCATACTTTTTTGTTTAAACCCATGTTCTGGCCCAAGTATTTGACAGGAGAGGGCGGCGGCATGCACTCACTCGCTCCCTGTTTAGACCTATTATATTACGGTTTTGATATGATTTTTTGTCTAAAATTATATTAGGGTTTTTTTGATATAGTTTTGTCTAAGGGTTTGAACTTTTAGCAATCTACATCGATAAAATTGTCCAGAATCACATATATGTTATTCAACAACGGTGCTGATTACTAATCTGAAATAAAAATGGGGGTCAACCGACTTTGGGGGGGGGTTTTTTGAAGCTATGCCAAAACCAAAAGGTATGTTGTCACTTTTTTTAACCACGCAAGTCTATGGGAAAAGTCGAAAAATTGGACAGTTTAGATCGCCTACAAATAAAACCCCTCTCGATAAAAGTTTTTAATTGCTAATATGTTGCGGGGCCCCATGTCGTTTTCTTCAAATTTTGAAATAAAAAATGAGGTCACAACCGACTTACTTTTTCCATTACACGCTGAAAACCACTGAAATTTTGACACTTTTTTCAAATTGGGGCGTCTTGTTGGGCGTCAAGAAAAATCCGCGCCACATTCTGCATGCAGCCAAGCGGAACGCAATGCGTAGAGATGCGCGAGTTTAATAAACGCAAACAAGCGCACAGTTATCCGCGGTATCATTGGCGCATGATCACCTTCGCAGCTCAAAAACTAAAATTCTTCCCGTTTTAAAAAAAATTCTTCCATTTGGTTGTTCCATGACGGGGCTCCAAACAGAATGCTGAAGGTGTAAAAGCACTTGCCTTCGTACACAATTCACACCTCAACCACCCCTAAAAAACCGACATGTCAATGAGGATTTTCGTCACATACCCCCGTCGAATTAACAGAAATATATTCAAATAAAATACCTATGGGAAAGGCAAAACTATTCGAAGGGCCCACAGTCCCCACAAATAAGCCGCAAACATTTTTCCGCACAATGAATCCCGAACCCAAATTCGGAACTTTGGGTAGCACATTGGGTAAGCTAAGCTTTTTCTCATATATGTATAAGTACGAATTCCCCAAAAATAAAGTAAAATAATGCATGGCACCATTTTTGTGCAGTTTTTAAGCATAGTTAATGCTCGTTTCGGGTCTTGACTCGCATATATCCACATATTATGCATTGAACTAATCAATATTAGTATTTTTTTCAAAAGTGAAAGCACCAGAAATTATCTATTGTGCATGGGGAATGGGGGACTAACCTTATCCACGAATTCATAGTAAATTTGTTTATTTTACGCTACACTGAAGTGGACAACCACCCTCTGTTCGGACAATGTCCCCGGTCCGGACAACGCTCTAATCCCAATCCTCACTGCCTCCAAGATGCCAGGGAGAAACAAATGAAGAAACAGTGTATGAAACAAAGGACAAATAAAGGAAAGGATGTTTTTATGTTCAAAGTCCCTGCTCCCACCCTACCCCGCTCGCGTTCGTGCGTAAAGAATGTTTTTATTTTGCGTAAAAACCTCTGCTACGCGGATGTGCCGCTCTGTTTGTGAAGCGCGGGCAATCGACGCTTCAGGCCTTTGTGTCCAAATTTGTGCGTCTCTGTGTGGTTTGTGTTTTGGTTGTGTGTTTGCTTGTTTGAAAATAGACATTCGCTTCTCTTATACATTTATGTCCTGAGGCAAAAACCGGACATAAATACTATTCAATGATGCAAAATATACCATAACCCAGGTTGTTATCAGCTGTGAAACTTGTTTTGCATTATTTCAGTATGAATCTGCAATATAAATGTAAACAAAATGAAACAAATCAAAATCTAAGAAAAGAACGAGTGAATATATTTTTGAATCAACTAACTGTGGCAAACAAAGGCAAGTGGGTAGATCAATGAGAATTGCAGGCTTACTGTATTTTTGCAAAACTAACGAAACAAAACGCCCGCTGGATTACACGCTTTATTCCGTGATGCACGAATATGTATGCATGACAGAATAAAGCGTGTAAACCAATTGGCGTTTCGTTTCTCAAAAATACAAGTAAGGTTGTCCCTATATCAGCGCGGAATGAGTATAGCGATGTGTTTTCATCAAGTGCACTGCTCAGTGCACTGTCCAATTGACAACAGCAAACTTGTGTATATCATTCTCGTCCAGTTGGTGTAGCAACCTTAAACGCTACGGAAAGCCTTGATACACTTTGTGCGCTAACCCATTTAAAAACAAAAAAACAACCTAAAACAAACAAAAACCAAATACAAAAAGAATTAAAAATTTTGTTTAAGGGGTTTGGGTCAATATACTTCCCGCCATAATTTCCTTTCAAACTTCGCCCATAAATATGGTTTCATCGATATGATCGAAAAAATCAAGAAAAAATCGGGGGTCACCGCTGTCACTTTTGAGTTAAAACATTAACATAAATATTTTCGCCAAAATTAACTACATAGTCTATGGAAAATTCTCTTTTTTGATAAAACAAACAAAACATTTTTGGTTATAGCTAAAAATTTAGCCATAATTTTGTTGTGATGTTTTGATATAAGTCGCGCCCTCCTGCCACTTTATATAAAACAAAAAAATCAGGGGTCACCGAGTACCCTTTTGAGAGTTCATGCGAAACCTTATGTTTTCTTGGAAAAAATTCAACCCTTGCGACATCTTAATGCGTACAGCTCCCGACAAAAAAACGCAGAATTTACTCCCAAAGTGTTGAGCGCGTGTCTCTGAGTGTTGCGCACAGATTTCTATTTCTGTATCTTGGTTTGCGTGACCACGCGGGTATCTTCTTTTCGATTTAGGACTATAACATTCGCTTTCAACTTTTTTATTCGTTTAGTTTCTGAAATCCGAAGTTTCGGGTTATTCATAACTTGTTAAACCCTATGTTCTGCAGCTTGTGACAGGAGAGGCGGCATCACTCCCGGTTTAGACCTTTTAATTACGGTTTTGATAGATGTTGTCTTAAACAGCTATTAGGGTTTTGGTAGATTTTGTCTTAAGGGTTTGACGTGTTAGCAATCTACTCGGATAAAATTTTCCAGAATTCACATATATTGGTATTTACAACGGTGCTGATTAAGAATCTGAAATAAAAATGGGGCTTCACCGACTTTGTTTTGAGCTATAGCCAAACACAAAAAAAGGTATGTTGTCACTTTTTAAACTCACGCAAGTCTATGGAAAAGAAAATCAAAATTTGGACGTTTAGATCGCCTACAAAAGAAAAACCTCTCGATAAAAGTTTTTCCTTTCTAAATATGTGAGGTCCGATGTCGTTCTCAAAATTTGAATAAAAAATGAGGGTCACCGACTTACTTTTTCATTTACACGCCGAAAAACACTGAATTGGACACTTTTTTCAAATTGGGCGTCTTGTTGGGCGGCAACGCGCCACATTCGGCATGCAGCAAAGCTGGAACGCAGGCCTAGAGATGCGCGATTTTAATAAACCAAAACCAAGCGCACAGTTATTCGCGGCATTTGCGCATGATACCTTCGCAGCTAAAACTAAAATTCTTCCATTTGGCCATGACTGGGCTCCCAACAGAAGCTGAGGGTGTAAAGGCCGCTTGCGCGTAACAAATCATCTCAAACGTCAAACCCCTTAAAAGACCGACAATGGTCAAGAGATTCTTCTTTCACATGACCCCTCTCGAATTAACAGAAATATTTCAAATTAAAATACTATGGGAAAGGCAAAACTATTCGAAGGGCCCACAGTCCCCACAAATGCATCACAAACATTTTCAGCAACAATGAATAATACCGAACGCCAAAATTCTGGAACATTGGGTACACTTGTTAAGCTAAGCTTTTCTCTATATATTATAAAGTACGAATTACCCCAAATCAAGAAACTATGCTAGGCAACCATTTGTGCAGTGTTAGCATAGTTAAGCGCACTCGTATCGGGCTTGACTCGTCTGTGTGGGTGCGGGGTGAGCATCTTCTTAACTAATCAATATTATGTATTTTTCAAACAGTGAAGGCACCAGAAATTATATATGTGCAATGAGGAAATGGGGGACTACCATTATCACTCAATTCATAGTCAATTTGGGGATTTACTGCTGACCTAAGTGGACAAGAACCACAAGTCTGTTCGAGACCAATGTCCCGGACAACGCTCTAAATCCCAATCCTCACGCCTCCAATATGCCAGGGAGAAAACAAAATGAGAAACCAGAGTTGAACAAAGGACAATAAGGAAAGGATTGTTTTGTTCAAATGTCCCATGCATCCACCTACCTCGCGTTTCGTCGTGCGTAAAGAATGTTTTTATTTTGCGTAAAAACCTTGCTAACGCGGGAATGTCGCCTCTTGTTTGTTAAGCGCGGCAATCGACGCGTCAGGCTCTTTGTGTTCCAAATTTGTGCGTCTTCTGTTGGTTTGTGTTTTTGTGTGTGTGTGTGACTTGTTTGAAATAGACATTCGCTCTCTTTACATATTTTGTCCTGAGGCAGCAACCGAAAAACAAATACATACTATTCATGATGCAACAATTATACCATAACCTCAGTGTTATCAGCTGTGAACTTTGTTTCATTATTTAGTATTAATCTGCAATATAAAAGGTAAAACAAAAATGAAACAAATCAAAATCTAAGAAAAGACGAGTGAATAATTTTTTGAATCAACAACTGTGGCCACAAAGTCATTGGGTAGATCATGCGAATTGCAGGCTGACTGTATTTTGCAAAAACGAAACCGAAACAAACGCCGCTGGATTACACGCTTGATTTCCGTTATGCACGAATATTATGCATGACAGATAAAGCGTGTAAACCAATGGCGTGTCCTTGTTCTCAAAACAGTAGCCAAGCACCACCATTATTTTATGTATGTTTAAGGTGCAACGAGAGTTTGGGGCACCCATGAGTCATATGTAATGATTTCATATAGATAAGACCCCCAATAGATTTCTTACCTTGTCTTTGTTTATACAGAAATGCCTTGAAAGTGAAAACAAAAGCGATTTTCATTTGTTTAATTTCAATATAAAACATTGGCTGAATTTAGTATTTGCTCCTATACGAAATTAGAAATTTCACAATTTTTGTACCAAAGAAATATTTTTCAGCTTAATCCTTTCACATGTGGACATTTTTGATAAAAAGCTTTACATTGTTGCAAAAAATCAGAATTTTCATATTACTTAGGGACACCCGTTATGTGAAATCTCTCGTTGCACCTTTAACGTTAATCGACTTCTTGTTGATTTCAACATTGTGTGTCATTTGGTCAATTTAAGAATCACCAAATGTGGCAAAACAAACTACACACATGCCAAAGTGACGAATTTCGTGATCCGCAACCTAAAAAACCCAAAACCCAACGTAAAAAAGTTTTTATATAATCTAACCGTTGGCTTAAGTATAGCTTGTGTGCCTAATCTTACTTGTAAATTCGATCACCTCTGAAGAATTGTACTTTTGTCGTAAACGGACGGAACTTTACAATAACAAGTGGCCACATTAGCGATCACATCAAAAACACACCGTCGGAAATCAAACGTAAATTTTAGAAATAACCATTTACAAGGGGGTTTAGGGTATCATAAGCCACAATGCGGTTGTGCGAGCACAAAATGGACTAATCACGTGGTGATTTAAAAAAAGTTAACGATGGTATCTTTATTTAGCTACAAGGTATTTTTTTTTATCTTAAAATATTAAAGGTGCAACGAGAAGATTTCACTATCAGGTGTTCCTTAAAAAATCGAAGTAATGATTTTTGCCCTGATGTAATGATTTTCCATAAAAATATCCAATCTGAAAGGATTAAGCTGAGAAATGTTTCTTTGGTCAAAATTGTGCAATTCTAATTCGTTAGGACCCAATACAAAATTCAGCCTATGGTTTATATTGAAATAATACTCCCGCTAAAAAAATTCCGAACGAGGTTGAAATGGCCTTCAACGTGCTCAAACTTGCTTCAAATGCAAGCGCAGCCCAGTGGATAAATCTTCAAAAACTTCAACATCAGCTTCGTTATCAAAGCCATACGGACACAGGTCAATAAGCAAAACATTACGCGAACAACGCTCTTGGAATTTATGTATAATACTTCTCGTGTTAGATTATCTAATTGTTTCGCGGGCATTCTTTTCACGAATGCACTTGGGCTCTGTCAGATAATGGCACGGGTTCTCATTTTTTTGTTTCAGATAATGTCACGGGTCATAAGTAAGGCCGGGGGTCACCACAAGGTCACAACTCCTATGAGGCTACTTAGAAATACCGTCAATCATTTGATATCGATTTACTGCTGACTACCAAGTAAACAGGCCTGCATCGTATAATCCCTTACGAACTTAGTATCTACAATCTATGGTGTAACAGTCTACCTTACATTGTGTTGAAAAAAAATATTGGTTTCTCGTTTAAAGTATTAGTGGAATCACATGCGCCGACCATTCCAAATAATGTGATCTGTACCGTTTTTTCCGAAAGCGTATATTATCTTAATTCACCGAGTAAACAACTTGTTTGTACTCTCAAAGGACGAACGTTTTGACATTAAAAGATGATCTTAAATATAAAATTCTTTATGTTATAATTGGTCCAATCAGAACGCCGTCAGGAAAGTTTAGCTGATGATAATGAACTTCCCTACCTCTGTGACGTGACGTCAGCGGAGATTTGATGGGCGCACCAGTACACCGCGCGCTGGCTTAAAGCGGTGGCGTTTTACATCGCGCACAATATATGTCATAACATTGACGCGTGCGTACAAGCTGCGTCAATGTTATGCCAACACGCACGGGAGTTAGAGAAATGGACTATAATCATGTGCTATATAATAGTGGCCCAACCCATGAGACTTAGTGTAATTCAAGGAAACCCCAAAATTCACAAATAAAATCGTAATCGTTTCAATGCAGAAACCAGTCATTTTGTACATACATGTCTGCGTTGCGTCTTTAACATCTAATCCAGTGGGCATTATTAGAATGGTAGAAGAAAATTCATATGACATTTAAGTGCAAATCGTCACTGATGGGTTGGTTTTGGAAAAAGTAAGGCAGTGCGAAAAGTCTATCTTTCTTCCAATTCATTGACGGTTTATTCACAATGTGTTGTTTTGAAAACTGCAAGGTGAGGTGCGGCGGAAAGCTAGCCACTCTAAGCGTCTTAGAGAGTCTGATGTTTCTCGCACTTCCAGTCATTTGCAAACAACTAATCAACCAATGAATGCGTTCAAGGTGTTTTTTTGGCACTATTTATAGAGTATAACTTTGGACATGTTGGAGTATATAAGTTTTTTAATTATTTTAAAAACGACTCAAAATGAGATAATTACGTTTTAATTATTAATGTTAAGTTAATGTTTGATAACTATGTTTCTACAAGTATATGACGGATAGGACCACGCCTCAGTGCATTCGACAGGATATTGCACTTGACGATGCTGGCCTTGCAACTGACCCATACTGTTAGGTGCGTTATCCTGTCGAATTGACCTAGGCTAGGTCCTTATCCTTATCATATTTTGCTATAATGTTGTGGGTTGTATGTGATGTAATAAAAGGCTCCGTCAGTTTTGCTCTAAATTGCGCCAAATTCAAAGGAAAGGTGCATGAGGATACCGGACGGTTCGAAACTATATTCGGACGCGGACAAAATCGGTTCAGAATGGCTGAAAACATCAGTGAAAATTGGTCGGTTGCTAAGCAAAATTACCCATTTGTTTACAACCGTAATAACCATGCAGTGCGTACGCGTTGCGACGGGCGGTGGTTACGCATGAGACGCTATATCGACGGGCGATTACGCGAGAGACGCTATATGCGGCATGCAAAATAATAGGCGCGTTTTAAATAGTGGACGGGGGTTGTGGGGAAAGAAACAAATGCGTCAATAACACGTCATGTGATTTTGCTTGATTGTCGGATTATGATGAGGAATGTTAATAGGTTAAGGGACACGGGAGTAGTTTGAGAAGAACATATTAAAATATAGGGCAAGTATATTGACATTTTTCATTTAGAAAATAAGACTTCATCGGCTCCTAAGCTACAGGATATGCTGGAAATTACCAGGAAAAAATACGAGTAGACGGGATGGGTGGGGGGGTGTGGTGAACACAGGGGGGTCATAAAACTGTGAGGGGCGAGAACTTCTATACGGGAATTGAAGGAGTTATGAGAAAAATGGGAATATAGAGGGCGACCTACATTACGGGTACCCAAGGATTGAGTACTTTGAGAAGGGGAAAAAAGGTTACCACGGAACGCATTCGGTTGATTGCGGTGGTATGCCCGTAGTGTTTGTGTCGCTTCAGTTTCGTGATCGCTCCCGGTGCATCAACTAGCCCGGGAGCCCGGCGAAGCGCGGGCTCCCGATCGTGATTATAAGTCACCTACATACCTGCATACCTTTTTAATACAGTGATTTACATCGTTCGGATTTTTTAGGCGGGAGTATATAAAAAAAACCAACACGTGTTCAAATTTTTCACCCAAGTGAACATACTTGGGTACCCTGATTGTACATATGCCCAAAAATGGTAAAGTGACATTTTGGAATACCCGCTACATGAGGAATACCTTACTCAGGGCCGTAGGGAGGCTTTATTGGGGGAACTTCGCGAGTGGGCCTCTGTTGTGTTAAAAGTTAGGCATACCACCTTGAAAATGGTCCTTTTTTTACTTTTAAAAAACTTTTTTGAATCTTATCACCAAAAGAACCGCAATCAACGCAACCCCTTTCCCAAACTTACGTACGGGCTTGAACTATCCCGATAACCCTCCATTTCTTGGTAAAACAAATGACAACTTACATTGGAGTCAAGTTGAGGAGTATCCCATGGAGATGCACGACGGTGAATTTCCAATCGATGGACCTCTGACTGAACAAATGGCCCGAGTTGGAGTTTATGGAACGTTGATTAGAACACACAATGGGTGATGCTCATAATTATTTGAGGTACATTACTACTGTAAAGAGAGGTATGGCGACAGCTGTACTGTGTAGAAGAAACAAATGAATATGAGGTCTTTCACTCACTAGCATTAACCTATACAAAAGGTTGTTTTGTTAGTTCCCGTAGTATTCGTCATTCAGATCAATTACGACCTCAATGTACTTGTGGCTATTCAGGGGTGGGAACCCATACTTTTCTCATACGATCCAACATGCAGTCGTCATTTAGATTTAGAAAGTCTCCAGAAATTTGGAATGGACTTGGCCATTCCCAGCAAGATGTCCGCTAATACGAAAGGTGGAAGACCGATACGCAAGGATGAGAGATGTTACTGTAAACCACTTATTCGGTATGGGTTTGGGCACTCCCGGTAGTGTGTGAAGCGGGATTGAGAGTGCTATGCGATGTCGTTAGGTTTATTAATAAAATATACTCTTTTGTAATTGTATGGATTGAGTGGGAATATTTAGTATGGAGTTACTTAACGAACTTATGAATGGGTTTTCACTTGCCAGCAGTCATGAATATTCATAGCGCCGTGCAGAACATGTGAGCGAAACCGACCACTAATACGGGTCTGCCCATGCGGGTTTAGCTAGCGGGGGCTTTGCGCGCACTGTCATTTCACAAACCACACAGTATGAGCAACATAGCATAGGATCTACCCAAAAGATCACGTTGTTGAAGATTACATTGAAGTTGGCAAGTTACGCTCATTTATGTTGTACATGCTCAAATATATGTAGCGGACAGGTTAGTGGTGTTTGGTATTATTATTGCTGATTTTTGCTTGAGATGGCCATGGTATTGAGTGTCGAAAGCCGTTTTACTCACGTGCGTGTGTGTAATCTGTATTGTCAAGTGTGAGTCATGCACTTGAGATTTGTGTCATTTTCGAATTGTCGTAAAAATTTATCGAGGGAAGTAGTGTCAAAATTGCGGCCCCTTTTGTTCAACAGAAACATATAAATGTCATAACTAAAGTTTGAGGTCCGTGCTACATTGCCTTAACGAAGTTAGAAAAAATCGATGAATTTACCATGAATCGTTCGATGTCAAGTTTGTCGTTTCATTGCAGTAGTCTTGACATTGACCTTGCAAATCGATCACACAAAAGCAAGCAAATCAGCTTTCAGGCTTGTACAAATCTTTCCAAAACTCACATTATGATTGTTTAGCACCTTGTCGATTGGTTTCATATAAAACTGTCGCTTGGTAATACCTGGATTGTGTGTGGGGGATGGGGTGGAATGGTTCATGTTGACCATCGTCTTCAGTTGAGATGCCGTCCGCCATTTTACACGCTTTTAGAATGACGTATGCAGTGATTAGCACATTTGCTTACTCGGTACGTGGGTGCAGTGGGAGAAGCTAGGCTGTTTGTTTTTTCTTCATGGTGCATATTCACACGCATAGGCAATACGGTACGCCATGCAGGGGGGTCTTCAGGCTGTTTGAATTTGATGAATTTATTTTGTGATTTATTAGGCGTATTTGCTCATGTAGCAATCATAATTGTATTTGTGAGATTTTGCTGCTGCCAAATTAACTGTTGAGATTTATTAAATTATGTATGACGCTGGTCACTTGGGGATTTCCATCTTTCCTTCTTGACTCAATTCATGCTTGGAAATAGTTACGTCATCAACTCAAAGGACATCGGGCGCATGCGCGACAGTGCTAACTTATTGAAATGGAAGGTGTGCTCTTAACTGGAAATTTATGAATCAAGTATATAAAACATTTTTAAAATGTTTTATTTGATTTTTAATATTAATTGTTAACATGCGATACGGTTAATTATTTATTTTTATATGGGTGTAATGTGTTATGGAATAGTTAGGGATGGGTGGCAGGTACACAACTTCATGAGGGGTGGTATTTGTAAAAATTGTTACATTAAATTGTAAATAAATAAAGAGTAATTTAATTTTAGGATAATTATTTATAAATAACATTTTAAATAACGAATGATTACACTATAGGTACTTTCCGATAACATTAAAATTAGTTGCACTATTTTGTTTTAATAATAAAATAATTATATTTAAAATTCAAAGAGAAGTTAATTGAAAGAGAAGCAGAAGTAGAGTAGATTTTAAGAGAGTGAAAGTTATGAATAATAGAGGCGGTTACTTTATTAAACTTACAAAAGATTTATTGTTATGTAATTATTTTAAATTTTAAAGGAGATTTATCTTATTATTATACTTTTGTGAGTAATAATGAGTGTGGAAAATTTGTAAGATTGTAAGATTAAGAGAGTTGACCTGTTGTGATGAACTATTTTGTATGCTTAGGATATTTGGTGCTGTATTTTTGAAAATGGTTATTTTTCTGAGAATCGTTAAACTAGGTATACAGGCACAACCTTTTGTTTCATTTGTCTAGCTGTTCATTACACGACCAGGACTAGCATGCGGTATAGCATATGGTCGATTATTATGGGTGGGTTGATTTATACTTAACGATTGTAAGATTTAGTTTTTGGGTTTGTGCAGAGGATCTCGAAATTTAGAGTATTTTAGTTGGGTGTGTAGGCCGATTGGCTGTACTCACATAGGTATTAGGTATGGGTAAGGGGGGTGATGTGAGTGAATTGTTGATCGACAAGGCTATAGTCTGTTCCGTGAGTGATTGCTTTCGTATTCGCCTGTCGCGTGCGTTGCCACCGAGAGTAGTTCACCAAGCACCTGTCAGATCAGAGTTGTATTTATTTAAACCTTCGATAGATTACTGTATGTGAGAGCGAATGGTTTAAAAATAATTGTGTATTCGCTTGTTATAGAATTGATGATACCATGTTTGGGCAAAATGGTGTTTGGTGCATAATGTTATGAAATATGCACCAAGTGCTGAGAGGGCGATCTCTTGGTTATTCGTGTATGACATGCGTATTCTATCACGCATACACACGCGCATGTAATACATAAAAACACCACATCCACATTTATTTTCAGTGTTCCTCCACATAAATATTTCCTCCGAATGGTTCATTGGTTGTGACGTGCGGATTAGTTGTATTGACCGAGTGTGAACGTAATAACTGTTTTAAAGTTTAACGAAAGACCTTAGACGGGAGGGAGGAGGAGGTATTTTTCCAATACCATTAACAACATGCAATTGCGTTACACTTACAAATTGTTCCCGCTGATGTGTGCCTGGATTATGCGGTAAGGGAGACATAACGCCGATCGCGATTGAAATAGGAAGCAACAAATCCCGCGATTCAAATGACAGCTACAATTATCCCGCGATACGGATTGAATGACGCAACAATATCCACGATACGCGAATCAAATAGACGCTACAATATCCTGCGATACGCGATTGAAATAGACGCACAATATCCCGCGATACGCGATTCAAATAAAAGTGAAAATAAATAACCTCGTACTAAACACCCAAAACTATGTGCGCTCTCACGGCGACGGAGAGCACTTAACTCATACAACTTCACGGCGGACGGAGAGTGCAATCAAATACACACTCTCACGGCGACGGAGGGGGGTGCTATCAAACACTCACCTACGGCGACGGAGAGTGCAATTAAAGAGGTGCGCTCTCACGGCGCGGGAGAGCCCTCAACCTCATACACTCTCACGGCGACGGGCGGCGAAGTTCCAATCAAATACACTCACTCTAACGGCGACGGAGAGTGCAATCAAAAACTTATGCTCTCACGGCGAACGGCGAGCCACTCAATACACACTATCAACGAGACGGGAGAGTGCAATCACAATACACCACTCTCACGGCGCCGCGGAGAGTGCAATCAAAACTTTGACATCTCACGGCGACGGAGGGAGAGCACTCACATACACACTCTCAAGGCGACGGAGAGAGCTATCAAATACAACCCTCTCAGGCGACGGAGAGTGCAATCAAATTATGCTCTCACGGCGCCGGAGAGCACTCAATACACACTCTCACGGCGAGGAGAGTGCAATCGCAACCCACTACCACGGCGACGGAGAGTGCAATCAAAACTTCTGCTCTCCGCCACGGAGAGCCAATCAATATACACGTCTCACGGCGGCGGAGAGTACAATCAAATACACAGCTCTCACGGCGACGCGAGAGTGCAATCAAAAGTATTGCTCTCACGGCGACGGAGAGCCACTCAATACACACTCTCAAGGCGACGGAGAGTGCAATAAAACTACGTGCGCTCTCACGGCGAGGTAGGGCCACTCCACTCATAACTCTAACGGCGACGGCGGTGGCATCAACACACACTCTCACGCCGACGGAGGGCATAAAACTATGTGCGTCTCTTCACGGCGACGGAGAGCACTCACTCATACATCTCACGGCGAACGGAGAGGGCAATCCAATACCACACTCTCCACGGCGCGACGGAGAGTGCTTCAAACCACTCACTCTCACGGCGACGGAGAGTTTAATCACACACTTAAACTCTCACGGCGACGGGAGTGCACTTACATATATGGGCGCTCTCACGGCGACGGAGGGCCGACCCCCCGCCCAAATCTACACTCTCACGGCGACGGGGGTTTTGCAATCAAATACAAACTTAACGGCGACGGAGATGCTCAAACCCCCACCGCCCGCGGCGACGGACGGTCACCTCAACCCAAAATATAACACGCTAACGGCAAAACAGAGGGTACAAAATCAAATATTCTCGGTTCGTTATGTGAGTCTCAGTAAGTAAACCTATGAATTTTGTGGCCTATGTAAATGAGTTATGCAAATTGTAGTGTGCATGGTAATGCCAGTCACATATCATGCTTATCACGAATGACTACCAGCGGTGCGCGGGCGCCCTTGGAAATTTGTCCAGGATTTTTAAAAACTTAGAAAAAGTTTATGGCTTGCGAGGCCTAGTTTGCAACAGATTGTATTAATTGACTTCTTGATAATAAACTGGTATTGTTAATGCATACAATGCATGGGAAATGTCTTGAGAGCATTAAAGAATGCCGGCCAGTGAATAGAGGGGAGGCCATTCTGCAAATTACACTTGTTAAAATGGTAAACTGTTGAGGGTTGTTATTGTCAATTGTTATCAAAATAACATGTGTGAATAAATAAACATTGTAGTACTGGGAGCGGTAGGCCTGTAGTTAGTGAAAAGCTATATCAATGACACATGTTACTGTGCAAAGTTTCCTTTTTTTCCACATACCACCAGGGTACATGTCGCAGACAATTGTAGATATCTTCAACAAAACCACCAGGTACACGTCCAGATAGTGTCAGGACTAGAATGAGGTGTAGATGTTTAACCCTGTCTACTGAGCCATTTTTTGTAATTCAAAACTCCCGAAGGGGGGGAGGGGTGGGTACCACCCCACTGTGATTTAGTACTGAACACCCGATTCCTGTAAATTTGGTACCAAAGGATTAGCTTAGAGTTTCTCTTTCCATGGTACCAAAATAAGTACAACATCCCCATTCTGGCGTCACAATGACGTCACCATGACGTCATATGTGGAGGGAAGTACGAAAACTACTGATATAGGGTGGAAACTTGATATTCGCCAATTTTAGAGACTCAAACACCCGATTAAAGAGCTCTAAAAATGATGTTCATTCTATAAAAAATAGTCATTCCCATAAGTAGAGTCAAAAACCGCATGAAAATCTGATTTTCCTACCCTTTTTGGCGAAAAATTGAATTTTTCATGTGTGTGTCTATGGAAATGGGCCAGTTGTTGCTGACATGCGAACTTATGACGTCACTGTGGCGTAATGCTAGGCCATGTTTGGTACTCATGTTGGTATCAATGGAAAAGAGGCGGACCATAGCTATCTAGTTGGTACCAAAATCAAGTGGCTGTGGTGTTCCTGTGTGGATAGGCTGTGGGTACTCTTTCCGAGGGGGGGGTGGTGGTTACCACCCCCCCCCCCCCCCCCCCCTATCGATCCCTTGGGGATCACCACTGTATCTTACCGATTACCATGGTGGATGTTTGTTTTTGGATAAAATGAGCGGAACGGACATGTCAATTGACATACATAAATAATGGCCCACCAAAAAAGGGTTTTAGCACCGGGGGGAAAAAAACCTGAAGGGGGGGGGTGGTGAACACCCCCCTTCGGTAGACGAGGGTTAATAAAGTATAGCCTGAAGTTTAAACGTTGTGTCATACAGTGCTTCCTTATCAGTGGAGAACGCGGAGTTGAATCGCAACTGACCACATTGCTATAATCTGATCCATATAGGAGGGGGTGGCGCGCCCCAAATATTAATAAATATAAAGGGGCGCCCGCTACATGTATAAGGGGTTCCACGTGGACCCCCTCTAAAAACCACTATGCCATTGGGATTTTTTTAACTAAAACTCTGCTCGTTGATGGGGTACATCAACACGACCACAAAACAGCCAAAAAATTAAAATCGGTTAAAAATGGTGGTTCAAATACCGATTATTGCAATTCGCACAAAATTCTCACGCCCAAAAATGGAAAACCACTTTTCCAAAGGACTTTTTTCCATAAAATTTGGCTAATAATAGCAGAACATGAATAAATTTACATTGCTGCAATAAAACTTGAAAAAGTTACTCAAATACGATTAAGAGTTATTATTTGTTAGAATCATGTCAGGCTGCATGTGTGTGCTGTCAGATGAGGGTCGATCATATTTGAAGGTTAACATAGTTGGGTCAAAGGGTTTAAAATAACAATAGTAACCCCCCCTAAAATTGGCTCTTCCGGGCTCTGTATCAGTAATGGTACAGTGTGAAAATGGTAATTTTGAACACAAGAAAAATGACATAAAGAATATCCAACTTCAATGAAACTTAGTTGAGCTTCAGTTTAAAACACGATTAAAAAGCCCATCTACTTTTATTTACAAACATATTTCAGATTATTATTCATTTAAGATAGCAAAGGACATCGCCGGTTAAGGAATGAAGGGCGCCCTCTATAGTTTTCATGAGAACAGATGAACTTGAAACGTTCCGCATTTTAAAGGGACATATTCAAAGTTTACCTTTTGCCGGTTTTTAAAAAATCCCACTTAATAAATTCCCTAAAGTCGGTTTTATGTAAAATTATAATACAGACGTCAATGAGTAATTGAAATTTTCAAATATGAACCCTTTCCCTCTCAAGAACCACAATGCCGCTTTGCAAGGATGTACGCTATATTATTTAGCAACATATATATGAGTGGCATTCTGGTTCTTCGGGGGGAAAGACCTCTTTTTGCATTTTTGTTTTCTGGGGGCCTAAACACTAAATGGAATTGCCAAAAACAACAACAACCTATTACAGACAACATCGCTATGTGGTAAGGCATGCTAATGTACCAAGGGCTCAGTTCAATAGCCTTGGATGGGCACATGTTAACAACTGACCATGCATGTCCTGGTATCATAAATCATAAAATACAGGGGGTGTTTTTGCTTAGTACAATGGTGAATGAAAGCTATTGAACTGCGCCATGGGAATTGTGATTTTATTAGCTCATAGTGAAAGCGGTCATGGACCATGTATTATGCGGGCCATTGTGTTGTATTCCAGAGTCTGCTTGGTGTGAAGACGCGGGTATATAATCCAAATCTCAGTAGCATAAGGTAATAGGTATTTGGGTATTGTTATAAAGGGCTGCCGCATGTAGCTTCTTTGTAGCTTATGAAGGACAAAATGCATTATAAGTGTCAGTTACAAGCTTCATAACAAAGGGCAACTATATAAAGACAAGGCATAATGCAGTGATAAGTTCCTTGTATCCGCGCGCGTGGATCTCGCATATATAAGGAAGAAGAGCAGTATTTGTAAAAGTTGATCTCCTCAAGTCTTTGACAAATTAGATTTGTCTCTAGCAGCTATGAAAGTTAACCTGCCAGTTAAATAACAGACATTTGACCAGTGAATTTTTTAATTTCGGAGAAACTTTTTTTTTAATACCAATATAGATGTTAGCGTCGGCAGATTGCCTTAGTCTTACCAGACGCGACCTGTAATCAACCAACAGCCAACGATCGGTTTAGAAGACGAGGAAAAAAACTGACAAAAATCGGTATGAACCACAATGTGGGAGAGCGTGGCCTATCGGTTAGGGTGCTTGCCTGTGGCGCAAAATTACCAAAAATTCCCGGGTTCGAATCCCGGCGGGGTCACTTGCTGGGATTTATTCGGATACTCAATTCTGGATTTGATCTGTATACTAGCTAGTGATTAAATACAGAATACCGCTTTCCTCCATGGTTCACTTGGAATTGGGCAAATGAATTATGAAAGCATCTCGCCCTTCGCAGGGGACGTTAAGCCGTCGGTCCCGTGTACAGAGAGTCACAACTGTACATGTTCTTCGCAGCCAGTGTCGAATAAGAGTAGGTGAAAACCCCTGACTGCTCCCAATCCGCGGGCCATGTTAGGAGCGTCCGTATCATGGATACTCTATTACAAGAAGTCTCAAAATCAGGATACTATAGCAGTACACATAAAAAAGACGAATATCTTGATGTTGGTTTACACAATACCAAATTGGAACGAGGTGCATGTACAAAATTTGCTTGGAATAATAATGAAAGTCTTATATGGAAAAAATCATGTCGACAATATTTCACAAATCACCTCCACGTTTATATATAGTCTATACTAAATAAGCTCAATCATTTTGTTTCAGAACGAGTTCTATATTCACCAACTTCTCTTGTTCATGGGGATGATGGTGTTAAATTAATAGCGAGGTAATCTATCCTTTATTATTTACTTGAGAGGTTACTACTCCGAAGTTACTGTTCGGCTCGCCATTCCAATTTAGCACGATAGTAACTTACCCGTAAGTTGGCGAGTAGTAACTAGCAAGATAGGTTTACTAAAGCAGTATTTACCCCGATTTGTTGCACGTGGGCCTCAGAATTGTGTCTGATAATGTTTTATAATTTCGTATTTAGAATTCAAGATAGCCATTATTGCATGTCAATCATCAGTTCCGTCCTTCAAATTATCAGATGATAATTTTAAGACAAAATTCATTAAAATGTTCGACTCTACCTGCAAACGTCGTTTGTCACGTCGGCAATACAAGTCTCATCAACTGGGCAGTAGTTGCTAGAACATGTAGCTGTTAAAGTTTGTTTCAGAAAAGAAAGCACACCGGTGAAATATACGCTAACTAAAACATGCACAAAAAAAAAATACATCGTGGTCCCGGACCGCGAGTGTCATCTGCCGTCGCGGTTTGTGAAGGGGCCAAAGGTCACATGAGGTCAACAAGGTCACATGAGGTCACCACCATGTCACCCCACCCCTCCCCCTCCTTTCCACCAAGTTACATTATCGTAGCCCTTACGGAACTCATACGGCATGCAATATATTAAGGGTTAACATTTTGACCACAGACACAGACAGACACACACACATATACACACACACACACAGATACACAGACATACGATCAAAGTAATCCCTATGTGCCTTCTGCAATTCTTGCAGATGACACAAAAAGGCAGTGAATTCATCAATAACATACTGTATCAGATGGCATATAGGGAAATAAGTTTTCTAGTATTAATGTCGTCCATTTTGTTTAGCTTTACAAAGGAAGTTACTCATGAGAGAAATGTCGTGGTTGAGTATAAAATATAAACGGAAGTCTCTGTAAAGTAATATATCATTGCAATGAGCAACTTCAGAAGGTCGAAATAAAAAAAAATAAATGTGCCCATGCCAAACCCAAGTCATACTCATCTGAATACAATCACCAATTTTCCTGACTGTACAGATCTGGGTGACCTGCACCAGTTTCTGTTCACACCAAATCAATTCGGCGTGAACCAAGACAGATCCATTGGTTTGCAACTTTTATTGTCAAAATGAAAGTTTGGCTTTTTTTACTCATACTCAAGAACCATAAACCAAACGAAAGTTCTTCTTTTCATCAAGCGATGAAATATTACTATTTTTCATCGCAGACTGTTTCTGCAATTGTGCTTGTTCAAGAACTGCAAAACATGCAATGAAGTGTTTCTTCAGGAAACAGTGCTAGAGACTCGCGATTTTCAAAATTTCGTATCACTTAAAATTTTCAGCGTTTACATTTTTGCTCTTGATTGATGCATTTTGAGCAAAATTAAAACTTTCATTGAAAAGTTGAAAGTTTAAAGCTAATGTAGGTTTCTTGTTAACGCATTATTGAATTCTGGTGTAAATAGAAACTGATGTAGGTTACCCAGATGTGTGCAGTCAGTAAAATGGGTTTGGCACAAGGAAATGCAAATATTCTTTTATTTAGACATTCAGAAACTGCTCTTTCGAATGACATATTCGTATACCCTGTCAATACACTTAAAGATCTTTGCTTAGTAATCTATAAAATAAAATTTCAAAGTCTATTTTCCAAGAAAACAGTAATATAGAATCTAAAAATGAAACTTGTAATAGCTGGAGCCTATTTTACATAGAATCAACATCTTAAGTCTATTTTCCCTAGAAAAAAATAAAATAATATCTTAATTTTAAATTTTAAAGATACAAATCAATGTTTAAGCCAAAAAACCAAAATAAACTTTCAGATTTAATTTTATTGTTTTTATTTAGATTTCAAGGTGTTAATCTGTTGAATACAGGTAAGTTTTTAAATAAGCAATTACAATCGAATCGATAAGTTAATCAAACACAACATTATTTATTCCAAACTGACATATTTTTTTAATAATAATAATGATAACAACTCTAACAACAACGTTAAGGCGAAAATACATTATTCATACGATGTTAATGAGTTGTACTACGGGCTGTCTATAACAAAAATACTCTTGGAGACAACCCATATTACAAATTCTCAAAATTTACATAAATTTGCATTAATTAATATTCATATCCTTTGTTATCCAAAACGGAATAAACCGCAATACAAAGGGATGCGTTAGGGCGTTAGGGGGAAACAACATTTCACCCTAAGAGCGTTCTGAGTGAATAACAAAAGCTAATTTCGCCCTAATGTATGGGATAGGATAGTAATACTACTACTAATAATGATGATGTCCATTTACACATGTATCCGCCCTAAGGGACGCTCACGGTGCGATTGCCAAATATTATTACACTGCCATGAGGAAAATTGTCACAATCATTTCGCTTCATCTAGGTGGCTGCCAGCTAAAGTGTATGACACGACTCTATCAGTACGTAGATTGTAATATCACCCATAACAGCACCCCAATCGTTGCTTGGGCGACAAGTCCATTGAGAAGTATCTTGCCCAAGGACACAAACACGTTGTCCACGGCGAGGCTCGAACTCGCGATTTAGCGGCTTAATGATCACAAGTCCTGCGCTTTTCCACTATAACTAAATTCAAAGTTAAATTCCTTCTGAAGACCCCTTTTAAAACATCTGGTGCAGCATCGCTTTTGGAACGTTTTTTATATTTTGAGAAACGTAACCAAGTTGATAAACATATTTAAAAAAAAATCAGAAAAAAAGGTAAATATATATTCCTCACCTGGAATATTTATAGAAACAAATATTTGGCCACCAATATTGCCATCTGCGCTAGCAGCTGTTTTGATAGCATTGGATACATCGGTGATAGTGGTCTGAGAGGAACTGTCGAACATCACGTCAAATTGCAGGATAAGACTGCCACACTGAATATCGTTGACAATCGTGGTTTGATATCCATCATATTTGCCAAAAATAATGTTCGCCTGAAAATAAAATGTGTTTATCATGATTATTGCTATATATGTACCGTATTAGTTATTTATTTTGTTTGACTTATTTTGCCTCACAACCGTGGATTATAAGGGTATGTGATAGTCCTTAAAAGATAAATACTGTTATTCTTTTGTCAGTCGTTGTCAATGATTGAACTTTCATCTCAATTTGAACATGTTTAAAGGGATTTATTGGTATAAATCTATTGGCACATATATAATGAAATTTCTCTAAATATGACTTACCAGATGGTTTGCATGGTCATTGGAGTATTCCTTGAGAAGAAAACACCATTTTCACACATAACTTACGAAAGCAGAGTAGACGATTTACGGAAGCCGCCACGTTTATTATCTACGCTATCGTTTTGCCACAAGCCATGTTTAGTCTTTCACACCAATTGAAAGATGATCGGTGGTTAGTCAAGTTCTGGCCTGTATGAAAGACTATCGCGTTTACTTTTAACATTGAAATTAAAAACACAGCTTTAATTTAACGTTTTCCTTTAAAATATATAAGTTTATCAAAATGGCATACATGTGTGCCTAATTTTTATAAAATGAGCCTGGGATTCTTGAGAAATAAAGTTTTTAAAATAAAATTAGGAAACTCTACATCATACAAAGAAGCGCTACTCGGTACATTGAAAAGTACGTGGATTGTTGAACCACGCATTAGTGGGTTTCGAACACTGATCTCTATACAATGGATTGGAAACCTGGGCTTCGTAATTGAAGCACTGATGGCCATATTGGTCATCCAAAAAGAGCCCAAGCAGGTGGTTAAGAGCCGGTCATTTATACAAAATTGTTCCCATTGAAATGTGGACAAGCGACATTATAACAGACTACAGAATCAAGCCAATTCAGTGAGCTCATTGTATTTGCGCGTATGGGATGATGTCTCTAAAACGTGCATTCGGGATACAACTTCTGTTAAACAGGTGTCTCTGGAATGGTATTGTGTTCGGTAGACCAAGATGCCCGCCCGTTGCTCCATTCATCTAATACAATTACTGTTGTGTAGCCAATCCATTGTATAGAGATCAGTGGTTCCACCACTGGCGAGTGCCAAATTGTGTAAAACGTTTTTCTATGGAGTGTGAACTGCGCACTATGATGAGATTGCGATTTATTCCGTATTGAAATACATGTTTACACAATTTGGCAAAGAGGTTCTATATAGATAGAGAGGCAAAACGTTACGTAATCTTTAGAAATTCACCGTCTCGCATGTTTTGCCGACCACAAAGAAAACCTAGAGTACCAACAATAGAAAGCAATGGCTGCCTCCGCTTCTTCCACATACTGTGGGTGCCGCTTTGCATATGATACACTAATCGGTAGTGATACAAATTAATGTATGTGTTAGAGGTGGCCAGGTGTAATAATAGTGTACCTGGATCATTGTGCTCAGATACTCTTTTTTTCTCATAATGCAATGCGCGCTTAGGTGAAAAGATGTATTCATTGAGGCGGTTTATTTAAATCAAGACGACTGATGTGTCATTTCATTCGTTGTGTGGCCATGGGTAGGACAAAATTTAACCACCCAATAGCACCCAACATCCAACAACTGATATTTTGGCGGATTGTTTGTATCGAATTGACATTATGTGTGTATACAAGCACCCAAACTGATAATTATTCCGTGCAATATTCAAAATGTCAGCGCCCAGCACGGACGACTGGTTTTGAATGCGTTTCACCCCCTTGCAATTTGGCACTCGACGACCCTCTTAGGTGCGACTGCGATAAAACTATAAATATTACGCGACCCCTATTCAAATGTCCACGTTTTCATGGATTGTTAGTGTTTAGGCCAACTAAAACCTTTGATAATCACAAAATGATATCTAAAACACCCCTCTTAACATTTTTCTCAAATCACTGAGGTTTTAAAGTGTAGTTTTTTGCAATACAAAATTCTAAACGAACTTCGCTCCTATCCTTTGTGTGCTCAACGAAGTTCACAAGGATGATGCTTGTGGCAAACTTGCACGTGATATATGCGAGTATGGGATATATTTTCGCTGGCTTCTGTTTCGGTATTGCATGCGGCGTTGTAAATTTGTCGGAATAAATCTGGATTTTTTCGCAGGGAATACTCCAATGGCCATGAAAACCATCTGGTACGTTTTATTTAGGGATATTTCATTATGTTCCGATAGATTCATACCAATAAATCACTTTAAGTGATAGTTGAGTATTTACACACTTGCAAACATTCCAATGGGTTTATGCCAATTACCTTATTTTTTAAGAAAAGGTTTTCATCTTAAATATCCATGGTTTGATCGCTAACAGCCTTGTCCCCAGAACCTCGGATTTTACGGGACGTGGTAAAAATGGTGGTGTCTGAAGAAAGCTTCTATCATTTACTCATTCACCCTGTGAAATCTATGGCTTATCAGTGTTTGGTTTGGATGTTATATGGGAAAATGTGGCCCATTTTTGGTCGACCAATATTAATTTTACACATTACCCTATGGACCTTAAATACCGGCATTTAAATACCGGCAGTGAATCTTTACCGAGGGGTCTGGGGGTCAAGGTCAACCAATCAAGATGAAAACTCTATAATAAAATCGGGTCATCCTCTTTTAATGAACAGATTTAAATGAGTTTACATCATACTGACGATATACTTATTTTTAAAAATCCAGTTCTTCGACGTAAAATGACCGGTTAAAAGCAATTCTTTCATTCTCAGTCTTAAAAAAGAGAGATGACCCGATTTAAAAGTCATTTTAAACCATCTTTAAAGTTTCGCGCCCTTATTTCAACCCGTTTTGAAGTGAGAGCTAAAAACATGGTTTTCTAATCCCCATAGAGTACTGTGTAAAATTAATATTGGTCGACTAAACTGGGGCATATTTTCACTTATAAGTTAACATCCAAACTTCGACGGTCCGGAAAGTGTGTAGTCTGTGTCACAGACTGCGAAAGATATTATCTAAATTAGTACTGCGCGAGAGATTAACGTTATCAGTCCGTCATAGCGAATGCATGCAAATGAAACTAAATCTCAAATACCTCCGGAAACGAAGGGGTTCTATGGAGATTTTTGCATCAGAGGGTTCGTAACTGGGTCTGAACCTATAGAACCTAGCGAGAAAATTGAACGTTTTTGTCGGTACTTCGGTGCTCGCAAACACAGAAAAGTTAACACGCAATCGCTACGGACCGCATCCCTTTTTCCCACAATGCCTTTCGGTATTATTCCAGTCTTGAGAATTTTCAAGCGCTGGTTTCAATTTACGCCAACTTTTTTTTTCAATTTTAGAAACAGGATACGTATTTACCGGACCGCCGTACATCCAAACCAACATCCTTTAGCCTAAGATTTCATTGGGTAAATGAGAAAAATAGTAACTTTCTTCTGATATCAAAATGTTGACCACTTCCGGTTAAATTTGTGGTCCCTTGGGGGCGGAGTTATTAGCGATCGGACCTTGGATCTTAAAGGGTCATAATTTAACCTATGCTATCACAAAAATGGCGAAGGAAAAGGAATTTGCTTCAGAACCCCACGCGCGTTACTAGTGTAGTAGACCTCTGTTCGTTTGCAATCTTCATCTGCCCCATCCTGTTGGCACTATGCTGCTCGCCATGGTATTCCCCATAGGAATTCCCATAATGCATTGCAATACGCCTTGCAATGTTGTACTGTACTAAACACATGTCAGTACTTAGGGATAAAAAAGTGTTCAAGAAGTTTAAGAGCCACAAGAAATTTAATGTTCATGCTAAAAATTCCCTAAGTACCAGCACTTTTTGGGCTAAAATGAATGTAAAGTCAGGATTTGAATGTGTTAACAACAAGATTTTTGTGGGAGCGCATGACCTTATTGAGGTGAAATTTCCCAAAACTGGTGCATTGTGGGATTGACTTAAAACACCCTCTGGGTAAGCTTGGGTATCCCCTTACCTCGTTTAAATTAGAGGTTAATGTCTGCATATTTTAGCTTCGAGTGCATTGGCAAGAAATCAATGCACGCGAGCTCAGTTTGACGACGAATAATGGCACTAGCCCCGCAGGGGCGAGTGCCATTATGAGTCTGGTCAAACTGACGCAAGTGCATTGATTTTTGCCAATGCATGAGAAACTAAAAATATGTAAACATTAACCTAATTCATTAACGTTATTACAACAGACAATTTATACACACAAAAATTTTAAATCGGCATGAAATCCAATGCAGTAATGTTCAAAACGAAAAAATGCACACCCGTCCCATAAAATGTCCATCCAACTCGCAGCGTAACCGTCTAAGCACACAAAACCGCGTACCTCATTATACATACGATATGCATTGACATTATCATGCAATGATTTTTATCGGAATCGTATTTTTTCTCTCATAATAAACGTAATGATATAACTTATTCCAAATATTCATAATTCTATATCATAGATTTTAAAGTCTGACTCATAGATTTCGCAAATTATTTTTTTGTGTAATAAGTGAAAAATAGTCAACTATAACTAAAGTAGTAACGCTAACATGCACATTCCGAAATTTTATATTTAATCGGTATTTTCGTTTTGATGCAGTAAACATTTGGTGTATTAGTACTTCCCCCTAGGATACTGTGTATAATAAAATTTCCGGATCCGGATTTTTAAACAAAATTGTGATTGTCTATATTAAGGCATTCGAATTTAAGCTTAGCAATTTCACACGTGATTAGTATATGGACACTCATTATGTACATGCAAAAAAATATTTTTTTTGGAATTTGAGGGCCCCCTCCTCAGACAGATCTCTGAGTCGCCTTTAATTCAGTAAAAAAAAATATTATTTCTCGTCCTAGAACTTTTTTTTTCCGACCGAAACCTTAGGATGGAGGGATTTTTGCCTATTCCAAAACAACATTTTTAAGTATGGGCGTGCGGCCGATTGGGTCAAATGTTCAATTAATACTTACATGGCTTTAGGTAGGGCACACAATGCACAGTGGTAATAAATGTAAAACGGTAGTGCATAAACTACGTACTGGTAGTGTAAAATAGTGGTTTCAAAAATAAGAGGTATAAGGCCCGTATTCCAAAAAGGTGTTTAGCGGAGATTTTAAGCTAAACAAAACATTTAAGTGTGAGATAAGTATGGCTTAAGTTAAACGCAATTCCAGAAGTATTTAAGTGTTATAACGCCATTTTACTCCGCCAAATGTATCGAATTTCAACTAGGTACTGTTCTAGTTTAAAGCGGAACTGGCACATTTTTTCACAAAATATGAAATTCTTCATTTGCTCTCAAATGAGATTCCGGGCCTTGGGAAGAACGAGATATATTTTTACACAGAAAAATACCATAACCCCAAACAGATTGGGACAATTGATATGAGGATAAAGACATCCATGGAATTTGTAGGCCACTTTTAAGTTTTCCATAACTTATCAACCAAAAAATTGTCATTACCTGAATATTTTGAATCGTACTCGACTGGTAATTAAACCGCCAAAGGTCTGACATATCAAACCTGTTGGCCTAGCGTGGGAAGACATGCATACGATAGCTTCGTGTTTCCTTTGTTTAACGCCATTTCGGCTGCGTCTGCTGAATTTCACGTCGCAGGCGACGCTAAATTATAACATCGTTTCTGTTACCCATAAGGAAGCCTGATATGGTCTTACTCATTTCGGGTGAGGGCGTTTGAGATAAAAGCCTACAACCATGCAAAAATATCGATTTTGAAAATCTGTGGGCGCACTATTTTTTTCAATGTTCCGTTGTGTCTCTTTATGAAGTGTTTTAGTGTGTGTTTTCACCAAATGCACGTTTCATTGCAATTTCCATTGACACAGCATGGTGCACCCATTATCGCCCAGTTGGTGTAGCACCTTAAATGCTACGGAACACCATAATACACTTTGTGCTCATCAACCATTAAGGGCCTTATTCTCAAACTATTTTAAATAAACGGTGTTAGACCTAAACTCTGGTTAGCTAACGCACTGTTTAAAAACAGCGTTACAATATTTTAACAAGGTCGTTTAGCTAAAACCGCTGTATTTCAAACGCGTAATATCATCCACCGACTGTGACTTATCTTCGCCTATATCATTACTGTGCGGGAACAATATTTATATGCAGACAATGCCTTCCCGTAGTTGTAAATGCAACTCATGAAGCCCACGGTAATTTCAAGAATTTCGCGTTACGCAGAGCTTCAGATTTGTTGAAATGATTGGAGACCAGAAGCCCGGGCCTAATTTTAAAAACTGTTTATGTCGTTGTGCCGCACTTGCTATCGTTCATACTATAATAGATACACACGAGCATAAACATCGAAGCAAAGAAATGGTACGAGACGAAAATTATCATGACTCGGAAAAAAAAATAAAGATAAAGAGGTAACTGGTCTAACCACGATTATCACATAGAACTGACATATCAGGCCTTGATGAAACGTGAATTTTAAACCCGCCTTAAACTACCCCCGACCAAGTCCAAGTTTAAAAACGTTAGGCATGTGTAACGATGTTCGGCTAAAATTTAAACAGCGTTTAAAGTTACCCATGCTTTGAGAATTGCGTTTATTTTAGAAGAGGGCGTTTAAATCGCGATTTAACAGTGATTAGCGTTAAACTTCGTTTGCGAATACGGGCCTATAAGTCTACGGCCTTTTATATACACTGAGTAGTGTTTAAAATATGTAATGGCATTAAAAGGCATTATTGGGTAGTAGTTCCGAAAAATGAGTTTAAGGTATGTACAAATGCTTATAGTAGACAGGAAGATTAGCTTTAAACTAATAATTTTTGCGGGGTAACAAAAAAAAATTAAAGGCCCGTATTCCCAAAAGGTGCTTTGCCGCTATTTTTAAGGCTAGCAAACGTTACTGTGAGACAAACGTATCGTTTTAAGTAAACGCAATTCCAGAAGGAGTTTAAAGTTAAACGTAATTTTAACTTCATCAAAATGCGTCGAAATGTAAACCAGTATGGGGCTTGTTTAAGAAGTGTTTTAGTGTGTGTTTCCGTCGAGTGCACGGCCCATTGCACTGGCCAGTTTGACAACAGCAATGGTGCATATCCTTCTCGCCCAGTTCGTGTAGCACCTTAAACGCTACAGAAAGCCACGATACACTTTGTGTGCTCAACCATTAAAACACAATAGGGCCTTTCATACACTCAAGTTATTAGCGTCTTTAAATAGCAACGATGTTACTTGTGTTTAAAGTTTCCGTTTAAGAAAGCAAATGGTTAAAAAACGCGTTTTGCTTAAACGCAATTTTAAATTACGGCGATTTTAAGCTAAAATTGCGTTTAGCTAAACAAGTTTCTGGAATACGGGCCATAGTGTTTACCAAATACACGTCGTCTAAATGAATACACACCAGTAAATGAAGACAGGTCAGGTAAATGAATACACGTGTGGTAAATGAAGACAGGTCAAGTAAATGAATACACGTGTGGTAAATTAAAACAGGGGCCCGTTTCACAAAGACTTGCGATCGATTGTAAGTTTGATTTATTAAACGGAAGTCGATTGAACTTGATTATAAGTTCAAACTTACGCTTGATCGAGTTTAAACGCTTGATAAATCAAACTTACAATCGATCGTAAGTCTTTGTGAAACGGGCCCTTGGTCACCTAAATGAATACACGTCATGTAAATGAAAACAGGTCAGGTAAATGAATACATGTGTGGTAAACGAAGAAAGGGTAAGGTAAATTAAAGGTGCATTTCTTGATTCCAGTACATTGTTTTATTCATTGTTCACTAGATATCCTTAAGAAAAGCTTATTCACAAAGTTTGAGTTGATCCCGATCTTGCGGTTTTGTGTTATGAGCAATTGTTTGTTTCCCACTGTCCCATAGGCCACTGTGCTGTAATTTCTGTCCGTAGAAAATACAAATTACGAATTGCGTACAGATGCGACCGAATTTGCACGTAAGATTAGGTACACATGGATTACTAAGGCTAATGGTTCAGATAATATAAAAATTTTAATTTTTTTTAAGTAAATCGGGGGACGAGGTTGTGGGTCACGAACTGCCCCTTAATACATGTGTGTAAATGAAAACAGATCAGCTAAATGAATACATGAAATGAAGGCATGTCAGGCAAATGAATACACGTGTGGTAAATGAAGACACGTCGGATAAATTAATAAATGTGTTGTAAATGAAAACAGGTCAGCTAAATGAATACACGTCATGTAAATGAAGACACACATGGTAAATAAAAACAGATCAGCTAAATGAAAACAGGTCATGAAAATAAAAACAAGTCAGGTAAATGAATACACGGGTGGTAAATAAGGACAGGTCAGGTATATGAATACAGATGTAGTAAATAAAAACGTGTCAGCTAAGAACGATGTGCCGTCAAGGCCATAGCAACCTTTTCTATATTTCTATTATTTTTTTCTAGATTTGTTTTCTAGATTTTTTCTTAAATTATTTCTTAGATTTTTCTCTCTTAACGTGGGTTCATCGGTAGATGTCTACAAACGCCATTCTTTTAGCTGACCTCTTTTCATTTACCACACATAATCTGACCTGTCTTCATTTACCACACGTGTATTCATTTATCTGACCTGTTCTCATTTTACCACACATGTATTAATTTATCTGACCTGTCTTCACTTATATGACGTGTATTCATTTGGCTGACCCATTTTTTTTACCCCACGTATATTCATTTATCTGAACTCTTTTCATTTAGTTGACGTGTCTTCACTTAGCTGACCTGTTTTCATTTACCACACATGTATTCATTTACCTGACCTGTTTTCCTTAACCTGCCCTGTCTTCATTTACATGACGTGTATTTTATTTACCTTACCCACCACTCAGTGAGAGAAGTACCAACATACCTAGTACGACACAGGAATATCACAGTCTTCATTTTGGACTAATTGATAACTGTTGTCCTCCCTCTTTCCATTGATACCACATGAAGGCCTAGAATTACGTCAAAATGACTCATAAAAGTTAGCTGTCAGCAAAACTGTCACTTCCCATAGTAACACGGGCGTAGAATTGGGGAAAATAACTTTTTCACCAAAACAGGAATATCCGAATGATTATTGGCTCATGCTGGTTTTGGCTCTACTTATGGGAATATAGTTTTATATTCCTTGGGGCGTTTTGATGTTATAATATGGTTTGAGTCATGAATGTAAATGTAATGCAAATGTTCTTTAGTCCGCATGGCCTATAGTGGGTGAATTAATGTCACATGAGGGCTGAGTGATTGCCTTATATTTGCCATTTAAAGGTGCAACAAGAGATTTTTTAAATCATCCCTTAATTTTTCTGAGATATTTAGTGATTTTAATATGATTATAACTTAAATAGATTCCCTTCCTTTTATTAGTTCACATAAATAACTTAAAATGAAAACAAATGGTTTTTTTTTAAAGGTTAAAGTTTCAAAGAAGTTTCAATCAGAAACCATAGGCTGAATTTCGTTTTGCTCCTATACGAAATTAGAACTTTCACAATTTTTGTACCAAAGAAACGTTCTCAGCTTATCCTTACAGATCGGGATATTTTTTATACAAAGCTTTACACCAGCGACAAAATCAGAATTTTACATTTTTCGGGACACCTGTTATTTGATCATCTCGTTGCACCTTTATTTGAGAAACTATCAGTGTATCCGTCATGTTCTAACTAAAGTGTCAGTGTATTTTTTCAAACCTGTTAAGCCGTTTACCGCCAGATTCCATTAATAAGTGTTAACCAACGGACAATAATTGGCCCACGGCAACCTATACTGAGAGAGACTCCAACCCGGAAGGGTTATTATAATGTTATTATGGCCAACATTTCGATCACCTTACTAATTCCTTGATGTTTGCGTTTCTTGACAACATACCCATTGTGTTGTTTTATTTCTTTCGTTTAAAATAAGCATTGATAATATTTATAACGTAACAACAATAACAACACATATACCAAACGAAACAACGACAAAACCAAAAACACCATTTAAACCGAGGAATACACAGCCACTTACTTGCTCAATAAGAAGAAGATGATACTTCCAGAATTCAGGAGATTTTCATCAAGCCATAAATTGTGGTAAGTCAAGAGAACAGGGTGGCCGGGGGGGCTGGTGTCTATCTTAGAATGGTTCATCGCAATGGTAAGAACCTTTGAATTGGTAATAACAGCTGTAGAAGAAATTAATAGGCATGGAAAAATAAGCTTAATGTGGTGATAATTTTTATGTTAATACATGAGGTAAACTAACACATTATAACGTTATGTAAAGTCAGAAAGCCTGTCTCAAAAATGGTATAATTAAGAATTGCTTTTTAAGAAATGGAAATCGAGTATTCACATTACATAAGACTGATATCATTGTTAAAGAGTAAGGCAGGCTTTGTTGATTTCATTTTCATTTCAATTGCTTTTGGCAATCTTTTGCAATCTCAATTTAACTGCCGTGAGTTCAAATCCACTTGTGTCGCTTTTGGACAATGTACAACTCATTTAAAACATATTGCATTGATAAATGTTTGGTTTCTGGAATCTTCTAAAGCATTCAAATTTTACGGTTTTAATTTTGTTCTGTGTAGTATGATGATATCACTAAGAGCTATAAAATATCAATTCCCTTGGCCCAGTTCAGTTGCCTTCATTCACCAATGTATTTAGAAAATACACCCCCTGGTGTTTGGGTATGATATATGCTACCCAGATTACACAAGGTCAGTTATGTCAATGTACGTACAAGTACAAACCTAATAACTGTGTCATTGGTGGATGAGGTATTGTAACTCATAGTGTATGGAAGTACAGCTTCTTCTAACTTCACCTGAAATTGAGCAATACTCTATTGTGTTAGTAATACTTAAGATGGCAATTTTAGACGATTTGAAACAAGTGAACAATGGTGATTAGTTTTTCACGGAATGCCCCATTTGCATTCAGATTTCAAAAGACACATTCTTGAAGGTCATTTATATCATGCAAATCCCTTTCCTGACCTTTATGAGTTGCTTTCCTGAAGTGTAACATACGCGCATTTAGTTTGGGGATAATAATCCTGCATCCATTCACCCCATCCACTCCCTCCCTCCCTCCCCCCCCTCCCTCCCCGACCTCCTCCCTCCCGTCCCTCCCGTCCCTCCCTCCCTCCCTCGCCTCCCGTCCATCATCCCTTCTCCATCAATCCATCCCTCCATCCATCCATCCATCCATCCATCCATCCATTCCATCCTCCTCACATCCATCCATCCCATATCCATCCCTCCCATCCATTCCATCCTCCATCCTCAGCCATCCCTCCATACCCATCCATCCATCCATCCCTCCACATTCCTCTCATCCTCCCTCCATCCCCTCCCTCCATCCCTCCCCTCCATACCATACATCCATCCATCCATCCGTCCATCCATCCCATCCGTCCGTGGAGATGACTTACAATACTTACTTTGTTTTGCGAAATAACCGATTGATAATTTGAAAGTTCCATGTTTGCTCTACGTTTTGTTGTGAGATGAAATGGTACATCAACCTCTTTTGTCCATGGTTAACTTGTCAAGAATGATCAAAAGTTTTGACGAATATGGGTCCCAACCGAATGCAAACACCAAACGCGCAGCTTTATTTTGCAAATTACTGGCGGTCTTTGAGATGTATTCATTGGCGCCGTATAGTAATGAGGTGGCATAATCAATGCGGGATAAAACCAAAGATCGTACAGCATGGCTGCAAGGATCAAAAGTGATATACATACGAATTACGCCATGGTTACGATATGGTAATTTACTTTTTACAAATAGCACAAATCTGATTGGACATTCTCGTGGTGGAATCAGACATAATAGCCTGGGAGCTGGTAATGAAGAAAAAAGGTCGTCTAAATGTAATCAAAATTCTTTTCTCGACCACATTTTAATTAAGCGTATAAAGGCTGACTCCGATTTTGAAATAGAATTGTTGTGTTTAGTAATTAAAATAGTACATTAGATCTTAAAGCTAGTCACCTAAAATGCTTATTCCAAAGATAGAGATGGATCGGATATTCGTTTTCATGCAGTACGCATTTATGTACAGTATAACAGTGCCATAGGATCCGTGTATAACAAAAAATCCGGATCCGGAAATTTTATGACAAAGTTGTGATTTTCTAAATGAAGGACCTCGATTTGAGCTTAGTTATTTCACACAGTGACTAGTATATGGACAAGCATTATGTATATGCAAAAAACTCCATTTGTTTGAAAAATGAGTGCGCCCTCATCGGGAAATCTCTGAGTCGGGCTGTAATTGATTACGTACTTTGGAGCCTTGAAAATGGGTAAGTTTGTGTAGGTTGATATGTATTACCTTTTCCCAAAATTTTGTTAAAATGATAAAAAACAAATCTACCAAAAATGCACTATGTCACACCCCAACGATCGTATTTGCTCTACAAGCCGAATCATTTAATTATTCACATCTTTGTGAATAAAACAAAACAAAAACAATAATAAAAAAAAAAAAAAGAAGAAAGATACAAAGAAACTTACGGGTGTCACAAGTAACACCAGTCCAACCTTGATCACAATCACATGTGTAGTGGTTGACACCATCCTCACACTGGCCGTTCAAGCACGGGTTACTGACACAGTCATCGATGTCTGGAAAGAAATTAAAAACCTTTGTATTTAGATGTGTTCATGTAAAGTGGAACAAGTCGAAATCTCAACAAGGAACGTTGTGGTCATCTCCAACTTGAACATGTTGAGCTATATTGAAGGTCTGTTGCCAATAACCAAACAGTTGGTAACCACATGCATGCAGAGCAGGCAAGAGCTCAAAAGGTTAACTGTCGTCGAAAGCAATTGACCATTCCATCTGCCAATTTCAACAGGATAGCACGTTTAAACTTACGATTCCACCCCAATCAGATTATGAGCAGACGTCAATTGAAGCCCCTAGACTATCAGCGTCGGCTTGATTTCTGCCAGTGGCCCAGAAACGGTCCTCTACGTTTCCTGGAAGACATTATCAAAAGGCTATCAAAGTAGATGAAACTGGATACTCAGATTAGATGGGAGTATGCACCAAAATGTGTCTTGCTTGCGTACGTAATTAAAGATTTTTTTTTTTTTTTTTTTTGGGGGTGTGGGGGGGGGGGGGAGATAACATTAAAGGTGCAACTAGAGATTTTGAGACACTCAAATATTGTGTCACATTAGTAATTTCATCTAGATAAGACACTCAATAGATTTCTTACCTGGTATTTGGTTACAGAAATGTCTTAAAAGAGAGAAAAAAGGTGATATTTCAATGTAAAACATAGGCTGAATTTCGTATTTGTTCCTATACGAAATTAGAAATTTCACAATTTTTGTACCAAAGAAACTTTTCTCAGCTTAATCCTTTCAGATATTTTTGATGGAAAGCTTTACACCAGGGCAAAAATCAATGCTTTCAATTTTTTAGGGACACCTGATATGTGAAATCTCTCGTTGCACCATTAACAGAAATAAAATAAACCCCAAAAATTTAAACAGCACGTTGTCCTTGAATGGTTATTTTCCCTATCCCTGAACTTATTAACGCTTAACTGCATAAGCGAGGGGATCCTAGGATGCATTTTTTCGACCGGCATTTTTTTAACGCTGCAATATATTTTTTATGGTTTATATTTTCTTCATTTGTCTAACTTTTAGTTGCGCTTGCATTGACGCAAAATAATCAAAATCCATCGTGTCGTTTTTGCATTTATAGCATGAGTCCCTAGGAACCCCTGGTTATGTACTAACTGAAGTGTCCATAAAAATAATAATAATGGAGTTACTAGAGGTACAGCGATTCTGATTTTCATAATGGATACACATAGTGACATAAAAAAGTGAATAATCCAAAAAAAAAAAAAAATTGAAACGCATATTAGGCCATTTAGTTGGATCATCTGGATCAATTCCATGAGAGCAGAGTATCATTTTTCAGTGGATTTTCTTCTGCTGATGTTGATGAGCAAATTTAGCGGGGTACCAATCGTGAAAGTGTGGGCCAGGAATCAGTAAAAAGGAGGCGGGTGGGGGGGAATTTCTTATTACATGTGACATAGGAACAAAATCGCAGTCAATGTCAAAGGTCATCACTAAGGGGAAGAGAATCTTTAATATTGCACCGATTTCTTTAAAAAATGGGCTCAAATTGTTTGCACTGTCTAACGCATTTCTAAAATAGGTCAATGGCATGACCTTGTTGTCATTTATCTCGATAACCATACAACAGAGTGCCAACTCCTTTTTTTGCGATTCCTGTGGAAATATTAACAATTTGAGACCATTTTTTTTATAGAAACCGATTCAATATTAAAGATTTAACCTTTGGTGATGCCTTTTTAACATTTGACGATTTTGTCTTCTATTCGGTAACTATAGGTTGTAGGTAGTTCGAACTATGCTTTTTGTAACAAGACGAACACTTGTCCCATGACCAGGGATGACAAGCCACGCGGGTGTCAGGCCTGGCCATCGGACTTCGTGCCCATATCGTGTTCGTACAATGACGTCATCGCATCGTATTGGACTTTTGCATTTTCTTAGCCTCAGCTCAATGAGCTTTAGTGCGTCTTGGGCGTGATAGGGTTAACCTTCATAGAAGACAAATCCACTGAGAAATGATGCTCTGCTCTCGACGATCACATATTGCTGCTTCCAGATTGACCCAAGGGTCAATCATTTGTATATTCACTTTAGCGGTTCACTGGTGGAAAAACCTATGTTAATTAACAAGTACCCATATAAAATGGCATGAGATATTTAGATTTTTGCTTATTATGGTAAATATAGTTCATTCTTTACCAGTTAAAGCAGCAGCACCAGTCTGGCGAATCAACGCCACATAAAATTCAAACCTAATTATTATTGTCTTTTTCGCTGATTTTGACGCAAAATTAAAAGCAATGTTTTGTCCCTAAATTTCTTACTGAACATTTTTTTAGTTTTTATTTCTTTATTTTAATGTCATTGAAATGATATCTTTTATAAGTTGCGAAAGATTGGAGGAAATGGAATATCGCGTTAGCGAATTGTCAAAATATACATCTATATTTGCTTTCGATTATGAAACTCAATATTGAAAAGAATATCGCCTTTTTGAAACTGACCTCTTCAAACACTTTCCTCTTTCTTCTGAGGAGTTGGGGCATATTAACACTCAAGTGACCAAGTTGGAGGGGGTTCCCATGGACCCTCAAAATTTGTTTTCGCGCCGTTTTCGCTTTACGTGTGGGATTTTTTCATCGAGATATTTTGTAATTGTGTGACTTTTAAATGCGCTTGTTTTCATACCAAAAAAATTAAAATCGGCCAAGCCGTTAATGAATTAATTAAAGAGGGCCCCGTGGAACCCCCCTCCCCCTTGGGCACTAACGGATGTCGTCTGAGAATATTTTTTAAAAATCAAAGAACCATAGCCAATTTTTTTTGCTGATATATGTGCACACATACATGTAAGTAAACAATTATTACTAACAATAAAAATAATTACCCCTTTATGTGCTGAAAACAAACAATTTCACTGTGGACGTTGCCAAACCGTTACTGTACTAACTCTATGGGAAAATGACGTGTATTTTGCAACACCCTTCAAAAATCAAGTTTGGTTAAAAAAGTTTGATGTTAAATATATGTAATTTGGTTCTTCTTGAGTAGATATCAACATAAAATAAGTTTTCAAAAAGTTTGATGCAAGTGCGAAGCTCATTGGGATTTTTCGTCTTTTTCCCAATTTTCGCGTGTTTTGAAACAATGATTTGCCCCTAATTTGCAGCCCAAATAATACATTTCATTTTTTTTATTGCTGATTTGGTGTTGTCTTATGACCCTTTACATGTGGTTTAAATTTCGTGCGAACGTTCTGTCGGGAAAGTGGTTTCCTTAGTGTGGGGTCCCATGGACCCCCCCCCCCCCCTTGGGCACTAACGGGAGTGAAAACCCCTTGGTCACCTAAGTGTTACAATTTTAAAAGCGCCCTATTTTGTGAACTTTGAAGATTCACATTTTATGATTTTAGCGCCTTTTTTTGATATGATTAAAAAAAGTTCATAGTGCATTTTGGTAATTTTTGTCCTTTGTAAGTTCACGAAATGTATCATATCAAATAAAATTGTTTGATAATTGGTTAGGGACCGTAATTTGTATGATCTTCTTTTCGTGGTTGTATACATTGTTATATATGTAAAAAGAAGTCGCTTCGTTGAAGTCAAGGTCAACACCAGTCCACAATGGGTGGCTTGGCAATAGTACAAAAGTCGTATTTTTTTCACGTAAACGGTGTTTTTTAATGTGAACGCGGGATGTGATCCAATAATGCCTCACTTACTGCTATGGCAGAGGACACCAGTCCAACCCGGAGCACAATCACATCTGTAAAAGTTGACATGATCTTCACACTGACCATTCACACACAGGTTCCTGACACAGTCGTCGATGTCTGAAATGAACATATATATTTTGGAGAATTATATTATTTAATTTTCGACAATTATGTCTTTGCACGACTAAGAGAGATAGCAAAATTCATTTGGATTTCATGAAATCAGATGTTGGGGATGCTAAACGACTACAGAGATAATAGATTTTTGTTTGAGTCTGGTCCATCTTCATTTAGCACATTCATGGTCTAACCCCGTATGGTTCAAATATTGCAGAACAAGTATACTGTAACAGTCAAACTATATCATAGCGTTGGCTTATCTTGTTACTATTACAAGAATAGTTTTGATAGGTATTACATAGACCTATATACCAGCACAAGACGAAAATGGCTTCAAAAACTACAGAGAACGATTATTTTTCCCATTAGAAGATGTACATTCTTGTAGTGTTGAAATACAAAAAAAATTGTATTTAAAAAAGTAAAAGTAAAACCGAATAAAATTGTTTTTCTTAAAGCTCCTGTGCGCGTTAGGAAATATATTTCCGAAAATCTGACTTTTTTTCTATAACAATCAAAACATTCCTCACAAAAAAAAAAACAAAAACAAAAACAAAAACAAGCATGACCCGTGTATTTTGTCATTTTATATAAGTGTAGAACACTCGACATAGTAGATCTAGCATTTCACGGATTTCGTACGTTATCAATTAAAAACCAAACAAACAAACTAAACAACAACAACAACATAAAGCATTAGGTTTGGAAGAGTAGATGATCTTTGAGACAAAAATGTTATTTGGACTTTTGGTCTTATTTATAACGTAGGTTTTCCTATTCAATTTCAAATTTGTTCGTTCGGTTTAGTAAAAAACCTTTCGTTTTCGCGCGAAATTTAAGGATAAGTTACAAACGTATTTCAAAATAGTGAATTGGCGATCAATATCGATCAATGTGTATTTTATTTCGTGCAATGTGCAGCCGGTTTGATAAGGTGCAATCAATCAAAGGATCGGAATTGCGCGCCTGTTCAAGCATTCAATTTAATCAATCCGTTAACAAAAGTAAGAAATGTGCAATCCGTTTGACAAAGCATAGAAAAAGGCAAATCATGTTTGAACATAAAATTTAAATTTTAGCTTGCTTAAAAGATGCAATTATTAGTTTAAAAATCCAGTTTAATTTTTGAATGTTTCAATTAATTTACATTTACAAATAATTCTCAGGAACCTAAACGTAAAGTCTAGGTGCCACTGGTCTTAAATGTGGATATAAACATGGTATCATAAAGAAAGAAAGAAAGGAAATGTTTTGAAGATGATTACAAGTGTTAGAAAATGATAACCATTTGAAAGAAAAGACAAAAAAAATCTAATCCAATTATATAATATATTCTTTTGTCGATCGTTGTTCGTGGATAAAACAAACAAAACACAAGAAAGAGCAAAAACTAAACAAGCAAACAAAAGCAAAAGCATAGGCTTGCCCTATTTGCACCTGTTGTCATGTTCCCATGAACATATAAAGAATCTAAAAAGGAAAAACATGATAAACCATAGGCTTATTTTGTCAAATGAAATTGAATGGGAAATTGTTAATTTGATTGACCAACAATGAAACAGAAATTGAAACAGATTGACCAGCAATGAAACAGCTTGCACTGCGGAAAAGAAACCAGTATTGGTGCTGAGTGTCCGAAATCTCGCGAAATGGAATGCAGATATATTTATTTGGCTGATAAAAGTTTGAAATTGGCTAGGAAAACTTATATCGTCGTGGGTTCTGCATACTGTCGAATAAGCGTAAATCACTATGAGTTACAATATGCTCATCCACCAAGGACACAGTTCAGTGGGTTGTACTTGTACATACATTGACATGAACTGACCTTGTGTGATCTGGGTATCATATCATACCCAAAAACCAAGGAGTATAGTTTCTTAATACATTGGTGAATGAAAGCAAACTGAACTGTGCGAAGGGGATGAGAGTTTACTAGCTCATAGTGAATGCTAGTTCTGAGAAAACGGCGTTTGAAAGTTTGAGTTACTTATGAATGCGCGTAATTAAATTAAATAAAAGGAAAGTCTTAGTATTAATTTTAGTAGCAACTACGGGTACGTCAGTCTTACGACTGTTTTCATTATTCCAGGACGGTTGATGAGGTATTTATTTACTCTTTGCTTCAGTTGAAGCAAGCAAACAAACAAACTAACAAACAAGCAAACAAACCAACCCAAAGCTATACTCATACCAAAGCAGACAATGCAACATAATCTTTTACGCATGACTGGTTTTGACAAGACACTCTTGCAACGGTGTAAATAAGTTCACGGGTACGTGCAACTTTGAAGATGCCATCTTAGATTGAAATACACGGCGGCACCGCACATGTCACCAGGATAAAATTCAAATTTGAACTGTTTGGATAATCTGGCGCAATCAAAACAATTATTATTATAATTATTTTGCCTGGGGAAACCCCCTTCAGTGCAAACACTGTTTTTCAAGGGTGCCCAGGGGTCAAACATAATACATCAAAATTCATACGATACAGTAATATAACATCATACTTATGCAAAAAATAATAATAATCAATTAATTAATACTGATACAATATTAAAAAAATACTTGTTAAACCAGGTCAGCTGGATATTGCACATCTAAATTCATCAATAGAGTTGCTCTGATCAAAAGGAATTTGTTCTTTATTTTATAAGATTGGTCAGTGGACATACAATATTTTTTTTGCAATTTCCTACAATATTGCACCATACCTATATTTTATGAGATTACAATTATCTTTCATATAAGACATGTTAATTGCATGTAATGGCTTCGACTTAATTATCTTTCTCGGTTGATACTGATAAAAGTATAAAAGTGGATGAACCGTATATGTACACAAACAGCTGTGGGGTTCCGTCTGGTGAGAATCGACAAAATTATCCAAAAAAAATCGTGTCGAATTATATTTATAATAACATAAAGGGTATGCAGGTAACATAACTCTTCCATCAAGAAACCCAATCTCAACATAAAAATTCAAACCTGGCCAAATTTCGGCTTCGTACTACTCTTGGTTTTGATATGGTTTGCGTTTAAAGACCGGAAAGTGTGCTAAAATCAAGTTTTTCATTATTTTTACAACACAATTTTAAAATCTGGTACTTTTAAGTACTCGTTTTTATGTGTGTGAATTTGACAACTCCATTTTATCACTAAATGAATGTAACTCGGTCAAACTGTTCGAATATATTTAATATTGACTATTTTATGGTTGAAAGTTGTCGCAAGGTTCCAGGAAACATTCGTTACCAGTGCTCAACTTATCGTACCCTGGCGATTTCTTTACACTAAATATATTTTTTTGCTTACCTTCTATCTCATGATAAGTATGTATCATAAATTAACTTCACAGGTGTGTGATTTTTCCATTTTGGAATATTACTATTCAAGAAATGCGTACTTGCAATGGTGACCGTATGGTTAAGAAATATAACATACGTTACCAATTTATCAGCATTAAAATGCATATGGCAAATCCTTAGACACACTACTTGGATAAAAAAAACATGAAGATGATTATTTAAGTTAACCGTATGTCTACAGACTCAAGCCGACGTCAAACATCTTTCATTTACTCCATTATGTAACATAATTTACTACTACATAAAGTAAATGCTATGTCATGTAAATGTATTTTTTTTTTAAATATTTGAGATTACGTACGGAAATTCGGGGGTAATAAATGTGAATGCATTGGCTTTCTAGTTACACCATTCACAATTATTAAATTATAGACACTTTTTTTCGATTTGTCAATAGTGGGCTTGTACGTGTTAAATGGCATTCAAAAGTGTAGTCAGATTCCTTTAGGCAACTAGACTCTGCCTTCTGGGTCTCCTGAAATGCAGCGATGTCAATCTGCATCACGCAGCGGCTCATTGTTAATGACCAGTCAACATGATATAGATATACCACATAATAACCGGAAAGTTTGTATTTTTTTAAGGTTGTTTGGTGTAAGAACTCCTAGTCAGAAGACCTCACGCATTCAATGGGCAGGTGGTCAGTGGCGGGATGGCACGTTGACTGAGTGTTGTTGGCAAGCTGTTTGCCCACATTGCATTGCACGGTTTGCAGATACTTAGAGACGAATATACCCAGAGTCGCAATCTAATATACGATAGAAAGGCCTTATGGTATTATCCGTGCGATTCCAACCAAGACACGATATTTGGCCTTATATCCAAGGCGCTCGACTCTAGTGAGCGAGACTGCCCACTTAACTTCTCAGTATAGTGAATCTTTCCATGATGCCTGTTCGACGGTGACCTGTCAGATAAGCTTGGGGAATCAAAGGGCATGTAAAGCAAGGATTATGTTCTCTTCCACTCACAGTGTAAAGCAAGTATGTGTTTATCTTCCACTCGCAGTGTAAAGCAATGATGCTTGTTCTCTTCACGCGGAGTGTAAAGCAAGGTGTGTGTTATCTTCCAGACTCACAGTGTAAAGCAAGGATGTGTGTTTCTTTGCCACCCACATTGTAAAAGCAAGGATGTGTGATATTCCACTCACAGTGTAAAGCAATTCAAGGATGTGTGTTATCTTCCACTTGCAAGTGTACAGCAATGATGTGTGTTATCTTCCACTCACAGTGTAAACAAGGATGTGTGTTATCTCACTCGCAGTGTAAAGCAGGATGGTTTATCTTCCTTGCAGTGTAAAGCAAGGATGTGGTTTCTTCCACTCACAGTGAAGCAAGGATGTGTATTATCTTCCACTCACAAGTGTAAAGCAACAAGGATGTTGTTATCTTCCACTCGCGAGGCATCTTCATTTGTTCCCTTGATTTTAAGGCATTGCCCTTTCAGTCATCACATATGGTGCATATCACTGTTACTCAGATGTGATGATCGTCTCTTCAATACGCAAGTTTCCGATGCCAAGACCGTTTAAAGACCAGTTACTACCAGAGATTCTGCTGTTTTGCAGATGATGTCCGCTTCAGCATCTCACTCAGAAGGTCTTCAAAGGGTCTTTGAGGTTGCCATTGGCAAGCGACACCAGCCCTGGTCTACTCTCAGAAAATCAAATGTTATAACTGTGATTTGTCATTAGAACGAGGACCTTGGTACAAGCTCTTATTACCTACACACTGTTTAAATGATGTAATATCAACAAATGCATAGACATGGCACACACCTCTCTCCAAACTTTCTCAAGAGAGAGCGTGGAAATAACATATCTACCAACCTACGCAACAACAATTGTCTACAAGGGGTGTATATCAATCATAGTCGACATACTCAATCAACACAAGAACATAGGCTCCAACATTTCATCTCAGGTGTCCTTAGAGAGTCATTAGTATACATCCCCAGCAAACACAAAACGTTTTCAGAACGTTCACAAAACGTTTTTATTAGCGTCCGCTACGTCTTCGTCCTTTATAAATGTTTTACAAAACGTTTTTATTAGGTCCGCTACATCTTCGTCTTAATAACGCTCACAAAAGGTTTTTATTAGGTCCGCTTCGTCTTCGTCTTTAATAACGCTCCACACACGTGATTTATTAGGTCCGTTTTTGTAACAGACAGTCGAAGATTTTGACTAAACATTTTGCCGCAAATTAAACCAGTTCTCCGACGTCCAAACTACGCTTTACAAGACAAAAAACGTTTTTTACCAAACGTATATCCCAGCAAACACAAAACGTTTTCAAACGTTTGATTCGTCTATTACTTCTTCGTGCGCTGTCTTATAAGACCTTGAAAGACCGTTTACGAAAACTGTATGGCAAGTTTACTCATTCATATATTTCTCTTCGGTCGATAAGACCTGAGAAATAGTTTTAAAAACGTTTTTGGCCAGGTTCTGGATTGGTCCATTTCGATTTCGTCTAATAAGAGCTGTAAACACGTTTATAAATCGTTTTTGCTATGTTCTAGGATTCGTCTCGTCTTCGTATTATAAGACCTTATAAAAACGTTTTAAAAACGTTTGGCAAGGTTTTCATTCGTCTATTAAATACATCCTCGTCTATAAGACCTTTTATAAACGTTTTTAACGTCCCATGTCCACATTCTACGGTTAGGGGTAACATATGTCTAGATATCTGGATGACTCTACCAAAATTTAATAGAATGTCCTAATAACGTTTGCAAAATACTCAAAAAACCACATATAGAAAACGAAATCGCAACATTTTCATATATATCAGTCTATTTTGTTTTTTTAAGCCATGGCATTATTTATCAACGTGCATTTACTTCTTCAGCACAGATGGTGTATCATTGCAGTGGTAAAAGGAAATGGGTTTACGAATATGTCACTCACTTTTGAAAAAAGATATAACCTCTCTTCTGCTACACGTCCAGCCAATATAAAATAGAATTACCCTTCATATTATGAATCGTCTAGCTGGTGTCGTGGTTAAGTTTGAAGGTCTCCACGCGAAGGGGTCCCAGGTTCAATCCCCACACTTACTAGTAATTTGTGTCTGTTAAATGATTGTGTATTGCTTGATGTGATTTCCTTGCAATATACCGCTCCGATATATTACCGAGTACTTATTTTTCTTTATTATTACCTCGGTTTAATGAGCAAATTAATCAAATGTTTTGGACGTTCGCATAACGTTTTAGAGACGTTTTTAAAAAGGTTTTTTATTGGTTTTTATAACGTCAAAACGTTTTAAAAACGTCCAATAAAACGTTGTATGGACGGTCCAAAACTTCCCAAAAAAAAAAACGTCCAAAAAACGTTTTCACGAAACGTCTCCAAAGAACCCACCTTGGAACGTTTTTAGAACGTTCAGAAAACGTCCGATGTTAGCTGGGATGGCAGAATAAGGTGACAAGCAACGGAGTTCTCACCGGAGCCGGGATTATATCAATGTTCACATCTAGCTCACACGCCTACGTCCATTTCAGGAGATTGTCGCATTTCAAAAGACCTACTTTCAGTGACTTTACGGTATACTTGCAACTGGTGAGAGAAGCAGACGTCCGTCCGTATCTAAGCTTCAAAGATGTTGTAAAGGAGACATGAAAGCACGCATCGAGTCATGGAGTCTCTGTAGACATCGCGTCCCCGTGGAAACAACTTGTCCTCCAAGTGGTGACGTTTGCATGTCCGAAAGCACATGAGATGTACATAAAGTTAGAAGATCAGCCAGTCGACATTTTCCCTATACTGCTGCTGTGGTAGGCATATCAAAAAATTGCTTTACAGCCATTAATCAGGAAGATGTTCTTCTCCCCACTCACGGTGTTACTCCATAGTCAACTTTTGACTGAAGGATGCCAACCACAATGGTCGTTGAAAGCCAACTGACGTTAACCAAAACAAATGTTAAAAGCGTGTGTCATAGAACAGCATCATCCGAAATCAGCTACTCTCGAAGAAATGTTTTGAAGAGTGTGGAATTTACAGAGGCTTCACGCTTCATTGTTTTCGAAATTTTCCATTAAGATAAATTCTGTCAGGAATGTGACACCTTGCTTTTCTCTTCCCGAAATTACTCCACAAACTGCCACCTCCCCCCTGAACTCTTCTGTTTTTTTACTGTTTTTTCAGAATTAAACCTCCAAATTGTTGCAAACTTGTAGAAGGATTCAGTAAGGGTCTTTTCATTATGTCATTTGTTTCATGCCATTATGTCCCTTAACGAACATAAAATTGGAACCGGAATGTCCATTTAAAACCTCAAACCAAAAGCAAAGAAAGCTGAAAGTTTTCACTTTTCTACCATGCTAGACTCTCAATTAAGCTAGTAGACTCTTTTTTTCAATTTAGACCCCCCTTATACAATATCGGATCCTTTTCAAACATTGCCCCCACTCAAGCGCTTAAAGTGACAGGAGGAGATTTCTTTAGGATCGAATTTCTCTCAATTGCACCAGAATCGATGTAGACCACCTACCTGAACGTTCCGAATGTTTATTGGACAAACAAGTCCAAAAAGAAAACAACAAACCTGGTTTTTAACTCGCCTGACTATCGGAGTGTCCCCATAGAACACCCGTGCTTTGACTTTCGTCGTGCACGACAAAAGTACTAAACATCATATTCTTAACATAAAGACGGTGAGTTCGGCTTATTCACTTCAGGTGTGATCTAATACTTGAGAAAGTATTCCAAGATGCCAAAAACCTGGTTATGAAAAAATGGGGGCGCTTCTTCTGGAAATCTCCTCATGTCTCGTTAAGCACTCGAAACCAATATTTCTATAAGGAAGAATTTAATTGGATTTCGGATACGTTGTTTCATGATAGAAGCTCTGCTTGTCTATTGCAAAAATCAGAACTGTCTACATTTTTTGGCAGGTCCCAACGTCCATATACTACACCATTGTCTTCGACTGGGTTGTTGCTCAAGAAATGTTTGTTGGAAAAAAAAAGACACCCAAGAATTTGAGAAAAGTGGAGCGCTCAGGTAAGGGCTAGCCAACAACTTCTTGCCTAAGTAAACAGCTCGTACAAGTGAGTGATTAAACCCAAAAGGGCGTGAAAACAACTACTAATCATGCCAATGACCTTAATTGCTTACAATAGTCAATTTTGAGATTCCTACATAAGAAATGATCATGATTAAATTCCTTTTGTACTTGCATTTTTGTGCTAGGTTAGGTGTAAACAACAAACATCAAACAAACCCCCTAAAAA